>JAOTAV010027837.1:0-20927 GCA_026546445.1 Cyclargus thomasi
GAGCCTGTTCCCGAACCATAGCCAATGTTGCTTAAAGCTACTTTCTCCTCCTGTGTATGTACTAGGTACAGGGTATTCGTTGGGAAGATCAAACATACTTTCCCATTTACAATATTAGTTTTGATGTTCACTTTTCAATATCTTATTTCTCATTACTTCGCAAATTAAACAAATGCGATGACGGCTCTACACTCTCGCCAAAAGCTCTCGGGCGAGTGTCTCTTATTTATTAATTCTTTATTTACATATAAAATACAAAACATAGATTAGAGAATAAAAAATCTAAGTTGGGAATAAAGCAAATGGGCGGCATTACCGCTTACAGCGGTTTATTCCAGGCTCTTGTATGAGGCTGACAGGTGAGGGGAGGCGAGTGCACTTATACTCTCGGCAGTCTCGCTGGGTCTCGGCGAGAGTGTACACCCGCCATAAAAGTTGCATTCTGATTTTCGCAGCAGACGACCGCGATTGGGAAGGGTGTTTAAATGAAATTCGATAGATTTTTGATGAATTTATTACAGTCCGAAAATCTTAAGTGTCGCATACATAGCGGGACTTTTATATCTAAAATGGTGCAGCAATCCAAAAAACGACAAAATTTGAGCGACTAGTTTTGACACGTCGAATAACGTCCCTAAGCACTCAGGCACAAGTTGGTTTTACAAAAATCGGACTCGATTCGTCGGACACACAATACAGAAGCACTCACGCACAGCACAGGACTTTTGCACAAAGAATAACTAACCTCTGTATTGTGCAGTCGACGGATCGGTATTGTGCCTAAGTCGTTGACAGAATGTCTAGGATGTGAAAGCAAACTCACCATTACTAGATAGCTAGGTAGGGTACATAGTTACACCTAAAGGTATTCCCGAAGATCTACTTATATCACATAGAGAAAATACAAGCGAAAACACCGACCGGATACCCCAGTGGTCACTTTGGAATTATCTAATCTATACATTCAAATCTAGTGAAGAAATTCAAGCTAACAGACGACAATTAACATTTATAGGAATACATCCATTTCGTATATTGAGAGTTAAAACGAATACTTATACGGAAAATACTGGAATGGAACGTCTTTTCAAAATTAAAAAATAGAACAGACACACAAAATTATCTGTAAAAGTAAGACTAGCGTACGGAGATCAAACCTAAAGTAGGAGAAACATACAAATAATTTAAAATTAACGTGACAACGAGGGCGGACTTAACAAAGTATTAGAGTGGGTGTTAAATTTTGTATAGTAAGTTAAATCTAGTTTACATTTAGAATACACCTAAGTAAGCTTACGTGACTATATTTTGGCTTTAACTAATTCCAAAACAATATACAATAAACAAATTATCATACAGTAAACAATTATCATTAATATTTCACCCAAGGTACTAAGAACTAAGTGATTTTGACAAAAGTATTTGGTACAAAACTCACATAAGGGTTAAGTATTCCGAACATATTTCATCCGTCTGTCTCGCTTGCACACACGCGATTGCGTACGAGTGCATGCGACAGCCTATCCAATGCCAATCCGTAATCCCAACTCGTCTCCTACCAGCTCAACAACCAGAAATGCGTTCGGAAGTTTCGGAGAGTTATAATGTAGAGCTCACACGAAACCAGCACTGGCGGCCAATACCGCAGGCTAGTGCTGGTACGATATTTGGCTGGTGATCAAAGATCAAAGTTGTTAACGCAACGCCAATATCGATTCAGCACCGCCTATTTTGAGATATTGGGCACCAGTTTTTGGCTATGTGAACTATACTTAACGGAATTTAAAAAAAGAAAAGAAAGGTGTTGGGCTCTGGCGTATCCTACTCACCACGACGAGGCAGTCTTCTGTAGGACGGTGGTGACTTACCCAGTCGGCCGTGCCCTTCGGCTCCGTTCAGGAGCTTGGCCTCCCACCTAACGAGGCCCTAATAGGACGACCCATCGAGACGTAAGACAAAATAAAACTACTACTAAACATTATCAATACTGAATCGTTAAATTCAATGCTGAAACATCTAGTAGCGACACAAATCAGTGATGGTACGTTGATTTTAAATAAGTTTAGTAAAGATAGATACTTGATAGGTCGTCCCAACAGTACACAGATGGCATATACAATAAAGATACAAAAATATGCATCCTGATGTATACATATTCTTGCAGTTGGGCCTCAAAGATATCCTTAGAACGATACAAATTTACTTGATATGATAAACTAACAGACCTACTAAATTAGATACATGAGAATCTAGAATTTTTTATATAGTAGTTAGATAATTATATCGAAATCTTAATATTGAAGTTTCAGTGTCCCAATTTCAGTACTTGTACCATTAGTAGAATTATATAACAACAATAAATGTAATCCTAACGTTTTTTTTGGTATTTTTTTTATAAAAATATACAAAAAACTTTTTGTCGTCAATCGTTAAACAGGATGTTCTAGACTTTGACATGTTCAACAATTTTGCACCGTTTAACAATATTCTCTCATCCGTTGATGTTACGATCTTTAAGTCCGTGTCCGTACAATTTGTCGAGGCATCAGAAGCCAAAAAATTACCTCATTCCCACCAAAATAGTCGAATGTTATGCTATTTCCAAAAAACATTCCCTTAATCGTAAAAAATAAATTGAAAATAACGCAAACTATATTCCACATCGTCGCATCGTCCATTTGTTTGCTATTTGCTAAATTTCTAGTAACGGAAAGCCGAGGCGAACAACTTTGAGTAAGCGACTTCGAGCATAAAGAAATTGCACGAAGTGAAATAAACAAATATCACCCTTACTTTTAAACACCTTTTACACTTCGATTACAAAATGCTATAGACATGTAAAGCGTTACATTTAAAGCGGTAAATGATATTGTCAAGCACTACTGTATTAAAAATAATAAATCTGTAGAGCCTAAGGCCGTTTGTCCACCGACACCGTCAAGCGGGAACGAGATTATTTCGGCCGGATAAAATGCTACTCTATGACGTAGACTACAGGTTTCATTTTCCTCTACACCTTTAATGACGGCGACGACATTGACGATAGAGTAATGTCGCTAGAAAATGAAACTTACAGCCTAGAACATAAAGTTGCATTTTATAGGGCCGAAATGTTTTCGTTCTCGGTTGACGGTGTCGGTCGACGAACGGCGTAAAGCTATGAACTTAAACTAGAGCCTCCTACGTAACATGATGTCAATTAATTTTATACTTTTATACATAATCAAACAATGGGCAAAGTATTGGATTATGAAACGAAACATGTCATCGGCTTTTAAGAAATATGTCATCAGGTTTTAACGAAGAAAAGGGGAGGACTCTACTCTGGTGTTTTTGTTTAGACACTACTACGCCGATTCGACGCAGTAACGTCGTCTTTTTGCCAACCCTCTCAAGAACATATTTCCGAAAATGTACACATAATATAAAATAACACTTGATTATATGAGAACGCTGAAAGCTATCTACAATTTACAAGCAACACAATGGTTAAATGCGTCGTACATTTTATATCGCGAATTTACCTCTATTCTCGGGAAAATTGTGTCCGAAAATCGTTAACCGACACTTAATCTACGGTTAAGGGGAATCGATGATTATGCCGCTTAAACAGTTTACTCGTCTTAATTAGCCCCGTTTAAGCTAATCTAAATTAAGTCGAATACATGACAGTGGCGCTAGTTAAAATCGACCGTTACATCTTAATCTTATCTACACTAACCGTTAAACTGAGCTTTTTTTGGATTTTTATATTTTATATATGAGATGAATTACTGAATATAAATTATGTACTTAATTATAAGTCACGATCGCGCTTCATTAACTTACTTCGCTAAGTTATAAGTTTCTGTTATACGCAGACATAGTGTACAAAGCAAATTTGAAAGACCACACCAAAGCTGTGTCAAATTTCAACCAATGTTAAACTATCGAAATATTTCTAAATCTTGATATTTATAAAAATCTATGATAAACTTTTGCTTGTGCGTTTCTCCTGCGATCTCATAAAATATATCAGAATTGGTGTGATCAATAGAATATAATATAAGCAATGCAAAGGCACAATGTGTTTAGCACGGGTAACCAAAGCATACAAAATCAACTACAATCCGCTGGCCACTGTAAAACCAGCCCAAGAAACTCTAATAATTCAAATATAGGCCTTACAGAAATAATTCCGAGTTTAGTGCTGCTACCCCAATATATATATGAATGATACATGGTCGCTTAATCTACATATAATAGTGTTTGGTAAGTCTAAGATATTCCTTAACCTAGTCAGCGATAGGTATCCTTGCACAATAGCGAAAACTTTAACGTGAAATTGCGTTAGTGTCTACAATATCGATCATTCTCGTCTTGTCCAACCAGATTCACGCCGAGAAGTCCGAGAGACGGCAGATACGGTCTTTCTGTCTGCTCGTTGTACTGTAAATTTAAAAATCAAAGCCCACTCTCACAGTTCTGGATAGTTTGAGTTAAAGGTAATGTACTTTGCGAAAACACATTACGCTTCCACTTAACCCAGGATTAAAGTTAACCCACAATTGTGCTAGTGGGCCTAAGACGATTCCAAAGACTTCTCGTCAAAAACCTGGACGCCACTTTAGTTTAAATTTTGCCATCTCTCTAGTTCTAATTCTCATCTTGATTGTAGATTACCAAACGCACAATTTCACGCACAAGCCTTGGAATTGCGTCGAAACGCTGCTCCTTAAGCTATTTTAGGGATTGAACAATAAGCTTATTCTGATGAAACAGAAATCTAAAATGAAAGCAAAAGGTGGAACGGCAGGGAAAAATTTTCGTGTGACCAAACCAAAATATATACTGAAAATAGCGTAAACGACATTTTGACAAGAAACCTATGCAGCATAAAATACTATTTTCAGACATATACTTTAGTATGAGTAGTTGTCTACTCCGTCGGTCCATATCTTAGCCGGATGTTATCATTATTTGTTCATTCCTTTGCATTAGGGTTCTCCTCTAATGAGACATGCCATCAGGAAGGCTCTTCTTTTCGTGTTATTATGGGCAGTTTTCCTCCCACATTCGTGCAGTTGGTCCTTCACTGAGGGTTTAGTGGTATGAAATCACGTGCCGTCTGAAACAAATCTCGTCAAGCACGGAGGTTTGTTGCGATGTTTTCCTTCACCGTTTTTAGTATTCATTCTTTTTAAACCTCATCCAATGGGATCAGCACTTTTTGCAGGCGATCTACCATTGGGTTGTCTAAGCGATTCTTGGGCTACGCTTTCGCGAGTACCTTTTTCTACCAGGGTTTTTCAATCGGTTTTTCTGAATCATCATTTTTCATTACAGATGTAGCCTTCACGCTATCAACCGACACCCGCAAGGAAAATCACAAACGCTTGGATGTTTTCCGTTCTCTCATGTGATTTTTACTCTATCGTCATCGTCTCTAAAATTACTTTCCGAATTATTTATCTATTCTTTCATGAATCAGTTTTTTATTGCTGACATTCTGATTAATTTTTCCTCGTGGTTTTCATCTTTCATAGTTTTCAGATCCTTTCATCGTATTCGGAAAAATATCTATTAAAATAATTTTATGGTTGTAGTGTCTTCAGGTTGTGTAATCTATTAGCAAGTCTACCTTTATTCTCTAGATAATAAACATTCTTCACGGTGTTGTATTTTTCTTTTTCTCAATTAAGATGTAGATATCATAATTTTTCAGTCTATTTTAGCTAGTTTTTATTGTAAACATTCCTTGTACCTTCTGTTTTAGATATTTGTCGAGTAATTTGGTATTTTTCAGCGTCTATCCTATTCTTAGATTCATCTCACATCTCAATGCAATCGTCAATTACATCTTTCGTCGCTTTAATTTACGTTAGATCTTCATTTGTTTTAGTCTTCCGTTTGTTATTTTTTTCATTTCTTTCTTTACGTGTTTCACGACTATTTTTCCCTGCCGTTCCCGATCGCCGCATAAGTTTCACATTATTATTACTTAAACTAACATATTCTATCGCAGTGTGTACGGATTCTTATTCATAGTCGTCCTTATCATGAAACTTTTAAAAATAAATTTTCCTCGCTATGAACACTACGCTTACATATAGCTGATAGATATATAAGTATAGACGAGTAAATGATTATTATGATATATATTAAATAAAATATCGGAACTGACCTAATTGAACCAAAAAATACATACAGTATAAAACACAACACGGTAATGACAAAGTAATTAAACCTCATTTAATAACTCAATACCAATCAGCTATATTTAAATGTAGTATTCTTAAGAAATGCAAAATAAAAATAATAAAGTAACCTTAAGCCTCTTTGATTTAGGTGTGTCTTGATAATTTTAAGTTATCTATTATTATTGATTATAATTTTTCTGTATTTGCACAAATGTTTGTTTGTCTACAAGGTCTAATTAAGACGTTAGAGTTATGATTGTCGGCCTCGAATTATTAAATCTTTGAGCTAATTTTGTGAATTTGGTGTTTACAATTTTTTGCTTTCGGCTTAAGGCTCTAAAATAACTGTAGAAAGAAACACTATTTCTACTATAACAAGCAAGAAAGGGACAGACTCTACTCACTACCGCTACTCGTTTCGCAAAATTTTTCTATTCCTTTTTAGGCATTTACACACCTCTTACTTAACTTACTATTTGCCGTAACTCTTTAATTTCCAGCACTCCGTCAAGTTACATTCGATTGACTGGACAACGAATTCAAAAAACAAAAATGCATTGTAATAAGGCGCTTGAAATGCCTTACAAAAACATTTTACATTTATTCCTTTCATGTCAAATCTGTCGAATGCAATTTAGACGAGTAACCTGACCTTAAATCTAGCTTTCCCAACTCATTCGGTCGGTGCCCTATGCTAATTTTCAACTTTTACTCTGGCCTTTAAGCAGCTTTTAATTACTAGACTACAGTATTTCCCGTTGATGCGATCATCCTTATATCTAGACTAGAATTATATAACCATAAGACCTAAACTAACCTAATGTGTGTTATCATAGCATTATATTTTTGAAGTTTTATTTTTTCTACAAAAGATAAACTTTTTTATTCAAATTTAATATTTAGTTCATCGTAAGCTGAAAGATGGCATGGCAGACGTGTTATATTTTTTAATTTTGCATGTTTTTTTTCAATGTTACATGATTGAAATTATTACGATTCGAAGAAATTAATTTTAAAAAGTTGGTAGAACTTCAATAAAACTGATAAATACCAACCAAAAGAGGAGCCGACAAAAGTAATAAAATAAATGCAATAATATGTTAAAAAGACTAAACAGTCACTCAAAATTGGAAAAACAGAAAGCCGAATGTTTACTTAATTAACTCATTTAAAGTATTACAAGTTAAGTTAAAAAAATAGAGATGTAAATAATTTTTACAATTAATAAATTTACGAATTTTAAAATAAACCGACCTGAATTTATTTTGTGATGTAACTATTGTGACATGTCAAATACAAAAATATATCTATCAATCGCGCCTATGCTAGTCAAATAACTTTATTACTTAGGAAGTCTTACGCTAACCTAGTAATATACTAATTATTTTTGTCGTTTTAGCGTTTTTAATATTTTTTTTACTTTGAGCATTTCTTTTTTAATTATTTTTGTTAATGTGGATTTAACGTCCACTTAAATAATTATAATTATTTAAATTATAATAAACAATAAATACATAATACACAATCATTATAAATACTGATGAAATTAAATACACACAGATATAAACACAAACATACGCAAAAATTAGAATACCTTTGAATAATATTACTTTAACGTATACAAAAAATTTAAGACTAAAAATAACGTTCAACTAAAAAAAATTTAAAACCATAACAACTGCGGCATATTAGCATGGGATTTGTGTGTTCGTCATAAAAATACAAAAATATATTGCTTATACCTATGCCTACACTAATTACTCTTTTTCCCTTAATCTACGTTATATACTGCTTACTGACCTAGCACAAGATAGACACCGAGTGCGCAATTGCGTTCCTAATGTCTTCCAGGAGACACCGCTCAGTGTACACTATCAAAAGCTCACCGAGGGACATTAGGTAGGGAGTTGCACTAAAACGGTCCATACACTGACGGAAATGAGCGATTATGATAACTATACTTTCGTATTCTGTAGCGTCGGTTGTATAGCACGTGATTAAACTAACATATTATAATACTGGCCTAAGTGGCATACTCCATAATAGAAAAAGTTCTGAAAGAATCTCTGGTGTCAATATTTTCAATTAGTATAATTAATGGTATGTGATTGATGAATTGAATTGTGATGATTAAGAGCACCGATGATGATGATGATGAGATGAGATGATGAGATGAGATGGTAATGAGATGATTATGAAATGAATGAAAGATATAATGAGTATGCATTGAAATGAAGTATGCAAGACCGTTTACCCGAATGTTTTGATATTGGAGTATGCGCGAGGCTTTCTTATTTACTAAGTATCTCAAGAGTATATAACCTTATCTAATCACGTGTATGGCACCGATGTCGATTCTCCTTATATACATCTACAACTACCTATTCGATTTTACATTCAATGAAGATATAAAATGTTTAAAATAAACGCCAATAAAATTGTAAAATGTCAATTATTTCGAACGCTTAAATTAGAAAGCGGCGTACGCCATGGGACTATTCTAGGGTACCTATTATATAATCAGCACAATACGAGGCTTTCGCCCTAATCCTATAACCTAGCTGCTAAACGACTGCTTGCCCTTTTCAGGGTTTCGTCACTTAATTAATTTGCGAATCGTATCCATCCATAGATCAAATAATAATAAGAAACTTAAACTAAACTATGGTCTTCACCACGACCCCCAAAATTGCATACAAACTTACGGGTATATGTAATTTTAAAAAGAGAACAAAACTACAAAACTAGTTTAGTTTTATAATTTTGCTCGTGGTGTAGACTTCCCTACCGAAATAACACATCATCGAAAACATACAAATGACATAGACTTACGTAGTCTAAGTCAAAATATAAGATAGACAAACCAAATATTTAAAAACCAAGTTAACCGAAAGGACATGAGCTAGAAACCTATAGACCTCGCAGCCGAAGCGCGCGATCTAATTCCTAGCCTTGTCTGAGAAGTCCTTACATCTAGCATACCTCGGCTTACAGCAAAGACATAGTGCGACCAAATCCGACGTCCCTTGATAACTGTCCCCATACACTGCTTTCACAATGCCAAGGAAATTATCAAATCTTCAGAAAATCGGTCTTACAATACTCCGCTAGCGAATAGTATTCTAAACTACTTATGTACTTTGGGAATTTAAATGTATACGTATCGAGACGTAGCTCTTATTCTATTTCTATGATTATTGACAAATGACATTCCCACCTGATCGTGTTATCATGACTGAAAGTAATGTACAATTATCCTCTATCTTACCCACTATTTCGAATTATTTAAGCACAAAATAAACTTTATAAAATTGAGCTTGAGCTATTATCACCGTTCCGATGTAAAATTAATAATATGTTAAATAATATTCCTATTTATCTGAGTCAAAATACTGATTGTTCTTAAAATACTGAATAGTCACAATAATGCAAATTAATTTGTTTAATTCTTAACAATAGCATTCTTAGGCGAAGTTTGTACTTTTTATATGTCAACGTAAAACCATAAAACGATCATGGTTATTCAAACACGATGTTCAGAAAGAGAGGAAGGATGGAAAAGGAAAGAAGGTGGGAGATGTCATGGATAGAGAGAGATAGGGCGACGTGAGAAGGGTAAGAGGGAAAGGGATAGATATATGTGCGAGAATTCGAATTTTAAAAGTTGCTCATGTGATCAAGAAGGAAGTAACTTAAGTTTTGATAATCATTAGTTGAGGGCGACTTAAGCGTGCGAGCTTGCTGGGCCGAAAGTATTTTATATGATAACTTAAATTAAAAAGAAACTGGGAAGTAGGAAATTGTCAATTGGCCAATAATAAGTGTATAAGACTTCGAAATTAAAAGAAAAAGAACTCGAGTATTCAAAGTTTCCATCTCACAGCTTATAATTGCTTCTCAAGGTAGTCATACTCCCAATAGTAGATCGTTTTCCTTTGTTTTTTCTAGGAAATTTATACATTGTTTGAATTTTAACTAAGCTTTCGTTCTTTCTTAGATCTCAATTATTTTTAATTTACTAAACAAAAAGAATTAATTTATCATCTGTTGGTATCAATTTAAAATTTTAGGGGTGGGCTTTATTAAGCTACCCTTTTTAGTATTCGCCATAAAATACACAATGCTAGAGACTATAGCAAAATCGTTGCAACAAGTTCCATGCTTACCAGCTAGTCTTTAAGCATCAGATCTACCTTTGACCGAGCGATTTATGTCATCGCATAGGCGCCAGCATGTGTATCAACGTCTTAATAACCCCTAAACGAACAACAGCAAGCCCTCAGCAAAAGTCGTCCCCAAAAACAAAAGGGCTTAAATCTATATTTTTATCATATAATCTTATTGCTACTGAAGGTTATTGCATATTAAATTATTAAAGTAGACAACTCCTATTTCGTGGGATTCCTAGATTATACATACATGATTATATATAGACTCGACCCGCGGTATACACAGTCGGGGAGCAACTTACACTAATGGAATGGGTATACATCTTACTCGAATTACGTTCTTAGTCCATAAGTGCGGTCGATTTTAACCAAACGCATATAACTAACATGACCTACTATAGAAATACTCGATAATTACCTCCAAGTTACATAGACATACACGTATCGTTAATTATGCTATTACACCTACTAACAATAACAACAAAATAACAAACAAAGTTGCTATTTTTTTTTGGGTTTTTTATGTTTTGCTCTTTTTAGTTTCATTTTCGTCATGTCACTTGGCCTATCATGTATTTAACCTACGTTTCTTTTTTTGGGTTTTTATGTTTTTTTTTTCTATAAAAACATAATGTCACAACACTTTACAATTATAATGGGGCTAAATAACATATTACATCTTCTATAATTTAGGCTTTCGGTTATATTGCATGCTTAATGGCATTTTGTAAAAGCATTCGCGCATAGCAGCAAGGATCCAGCAATAAAATTAGGCATAAACACCTTCACAACACACTCTTGAAAGACAATTAGTGATTTCAGTAAAATATTAAACAAATCGCAGCAGATAGGAAAAGGGTATTAAAATACTCAATGGAAGTATCTGGAAGTTTTTTTTAGACTCTCCAAAAACCGTCTCGTTGCTATGTCGAATGCTCCCCGAAAAGTTTTAGGCTTTATCCAATGTATTCGCGTGCGACAGCGGACAGGAGTCCCGGGGTATACGAATGCGATCCACTTGCGCACCGCAAATGTCGGCTTCGGAGACCGCCATTGCGAACAAGCGAAGGCATTCGGACCCGAACTAGAAACCGTACAGAGTGACTTCGCATTGAATTCCATACCAGTGACACGAGTCACCGGAACAGCAAGCAAATTGACTCCGAGAGATCTTTGAGGGCGCAAACGGCGAAATTTACAAGCAAATTTAAACATTTGCGCCACACCTGCATCCGCCGCCGAACGCGACCAAAATGTTTACATCAAGCATTGATATTTACGTTTGACATCAGGAAGACACTTGATTTATACCTATTTTAATGTAATTTAACTCTAACATTATGCCTTCATAACGAATGTCTATTGAGTAACTTTATCTAACCGGCACGGTATGTATCAATGTTTCATGTAATCTATAGCTAATCTACGGCGGCTTTATGCTAGTGAAGTGTAGGTCAAGTTAACAGTTCAAGTTACGGGAGATATCGGTCGAAGGGAAATCGGAAAACGAGGCGCCAGCAGAATTCATAACGTTACACTAATATTTATATTATTATATACACAAAACGAACAAGGGGTGAATAGCTTGTGCATAGCGAGGCGAAGAGCGTCACTACTTTTAAGCTACTCGTTGAAAATAATGTAAAGAATACACAAAATAATATTCGCAAACGATACATAATGGAAGAGTGAGTTTTGTTTATTTAACGCCACGCTGTACGCTCCGCTACCCACAGTAACGCAAAGTTTCGAAAGGGGGAAATGTTTGGGGAAGGGTTACTCTCAATGCCAGCGACATGGGTCTCAGTATAACTCAAAACAGTTAAAAACATCCGAAACATATTCAACAACATATAACTATACTATGTTCAACATTAAATATTTGACTAGACAATAAACGTATAGGTACATCAAAATAATTCCGATTGCTTATTGAACCCAGGACGCTGGTACCCACAGGGGCTCAGATTGGACTTTCCATGCCATCTTGAGGAGTTGCGTGAGAGCCGTCGCTAAATCTTCGTTCACTATCTCCTCGTCGAACATATAACCGTAAAGAAAGTTTATGCGATTCGAAGACCTTATGATGTCGTTAAACTCTTCTTCCTGAAATCAAAACATCAAAATTAGAATCGATAAGCAAAACAAAACTATAAAATATGATCGTGCGACTAATTTACCTACGGAAGAAGGCATTCCGCTGTGTGTTCATTTGCAAAATGAACAGAAGTCTTATTAATTTAAGTCATCTCATCGCCAGTTCGGTCCAAAGCTTTTATAGGTACGAAGAGGAGAATGCTAAGTAAATAAACAAACACCATCAGCCAAGTAGCGCAAATCGCGTAAGAGAGATACATATAGAAATACAGATGCAAGGGGAAGAAATACCCATCGGTATAGAACGGCATTACCATCAGCGAGTTATAGAAAACGTCCAGCGAAGAAGAAAACTGATGCCAAAGTAGAAATCTATTGCAGATAGCTTGAGAGAGTATCATTATTAGAGTTGTGAGAAAACCTCGCAGATAGAAGCGAGTAAAGTAGCTGTGCATGTACTGCTGAATGAAGTTGAGAGCACCGCTGCGCATTCTTAGGAGCTGTTGGGTCCGACGCGTCCAGTTTTCATAGAAAGTGCTACTTTCTCCGACATCTTCTTCGAGCGCGCCCATCCCGCATGGCATGTAGACATGATTAACTTTCGTAGCGTAATGAGCCTCCAAGCAGATCGTGAATCGACGGCTGACGTATTTGTAGAACTCTCGGATATAGCTCAGAGGTTTGCGGGGTCGTCTGTTAATGGGTTCCAGAATGGCGCGAGCTAGGTTGCTGGAGAAAATGATGGTGAAGTCGCGACGGTAGCGCGTACTGTATTTGTAAGTTCTATCCCAGTGCTCGGTGAAGCGAGTCCATATTTCTTGGCAGGCGTTCGACAGTACTCTTCTGGTCCTTTTGACGTTGGACACTTGTCGCCGAAGCGTCAGTTGTTTGAAGTGCTCGCACATGGTCATGCCGTGCTCACAGAAAATGACTTCATGGACGCGCAACAATATACGCCCGATGTTCCCAAATAATGCTCGCCATGAGTTGCACAGATCTTCGTCGGCAATGATAGCTCTATTTTGGAAATCGCAAGAAAATACAAAAACCAAAAGCGTGATCAGGAAGAATACAGCCCTACTTGATAATCTACAGATTATACACATACTGAAGAGACTTAATCTCCAAGACTGAATTCAATAAATAAAAGAGTGAAATCGAAGCTTAAGAGTAAAATACAACGTACCTAATTCCAAAGAAGGTTCAAATGCACGATGGGTTAAATAAAGAAATATTGAAATCGTCTCTTGATGTTGAAAAGCAATCAACAGATGACCTCTCCTCGGTCAGTTCTTGAGTATGCGGGCAGATGTACTTGCACAAAATCTTAAAGGCAAGAAGAAAATACCGACAGGTGATAACAAATGTCCAAAATGCCCGGAAACCTCGTAAGAAAGTCGACCAGGAGCACGATGATTTCACACATCTTGATCTTTGGTTCGTCACTGTTCCAATTTTAATTTACTTTTAGCTGATGTTATTCACTGCACTTTAAATAAAACACTGATACTGTCAATCACAAACAAAAGAAGTCAGAGCCACGCCCCTTTGTATCGATCAATCAATTTTCCAGGAGAGCACAGGATAAGCGCATGTGCATTCGACAACAGGTGATGCAACAGCTATGCCCGGGAAAACAGGAGTCCCGGGAAAAAGCAGGGGGTCTCAAATGCTTTTAATACAATTTCATTGCATTCTGTGCTTCAATTAAATAAAGCTGTTGTAGCTGATGGTATACCACGAATGCACAAAAGCACAAAATCGCCACAACGGCAACCAAAAAAAAAAACACCAAAACACTATTTCGCCAAGTCAGGATGACTAGTCGATAACGAATTCGATGTTTAAAATCACTTTCTAATTGCCAGCACTTTGAAATTTATCAAGAGATGAGGTGATCGGAAAAACGCATGTGCATCGCGAACGCGTCACAACAAGTGATGCAGCATCCGGGGCTCGGTAGCTACGTAGGATAACGCATGCGTGATATAAAGCCTAGGTGTGTCCTTAGATACCTAAAAATAGGATATTGAAGTCTGCGCAGCGCACGCAGGCGCCCTACGCGACCTGAATCTAGAATCGATAATATTAATTGGGAAGGACTACCTGCAGTAGATAATATAATTAGCAATTTAGTTTACACGACGGCGAAAAAATTTAAAGAATTAATGGGAAGAACATTGTTGAGGTGATTTCAGAAGGACAATGTTTAACTGTTATGAGATTTATTGGATTGAATTGAAACAAAGACCTATCTACAATAGTTACGCGGGGCCTAGAACAAAGGGCGTGTTGCCATGGAAACGCCCAGGTCATGAGAAAAAGGTCATTATTGGGGCACGTAAAAAGTAGGACTCCGATATTGTGCCTAACAGTAATTCAAATCGATAAAATCCAGATGCATGACCAAAATATGGAAACAACAGCATTTCTAGTAATACGTAGTATATCTGCCGCCGGCCATCGAATGTTCCTTTTTCGCCGTGCGCACTGTGCGCACCTACATTGCATCCAGCGATAATTTACGACTCACACAAATCATTAATACACATTCATTGCCAAGGAAAATTGGTGCCGTCGGCGGCATTCTAATTCATTTTGAAACCTAATTGATATAATTTATTACTGGGAGTTAATTTTTATAAAACAGATTATATTAAGTTAGGTTTTTCTACCCATACCTCATATCATGAAGTATGGGTTTTATTATAGATAACTAGCTGACCCGGATAACGTTGTTTTGCCAAAAAAAAAATTAGGGTTGAACTACTCGGGGGATGAAAAATAGATTTTGGCCGATTGTCATAGATACCGGATAAGCACAAAAAATTTCATCAAAATCGGTCAAGCCGTTTCGCAGGAGTATGGCAACGAAAACTGTGACACGAGAATTTTATATATTAGATATTATTTCGATACTATATTATAGTATCGAAATTATATTACCTATAATTTCCTTTTCAAGGATTTCTTAAAAATATTAATCAGGAATATTATTTTACAGTGTTTTTTTTTTTTGCCTACTCTTATTTAAGATGTCTATACGAGCATACGAATCTAAATTAAATGCCTTTTTTTTAAACGTATGTTTCTGACGAATAAATTTTTGTGTAATTAATGATGTTTCAAAGCCCAAAGTATGTACTTGCTAATCCTAGAAATGCCAATTTTTGGTCTGTTACTATGGTTACAATCGTTTAGAAGTTGACATCTGTCATAGGTCAATAATGACTTATGTCAGATGAGAAGAACTCTAGTGCGCAAGTCAGTGTTTTACTATTGATCGATAAAATAGAAAAAATTATAATAAAATTTTTCTAGCGTTTTTGCAATTTACAAAGAAATACCACGGGACATTGTTGACGGATATAATCAAAACTGCTAAGGTACAAGAAAAAGTAGAAATACGAAGAAATCGTGGGCCACAGATGATGTGACGATGTTATGATGTCATTATCAGGGGTTGTACAATCAGAGAAATTGAAAGAGATACAGTTCGAGCATCGAAGTAATTTGGTCGCGTTATGTCAACTCAGCCTCATCTCGACTGACATGGAATTGATATATTCCTACTAAATGACGTAGGTCCGTCAACTGGCTCCCTTTTAATTTCCTCCATTACACATAATTATATGAAAGTAGCTTGCTTCGCTATGTATTAAACAATAAACTTTAATTTTTATATGAAAAAAGTTCAATTTGACAGCGTAATGATCGCCAGTATTTAAGTAATTAAAAAAAAGATAAATAAAGAGCCACTCTTTTGTTTTTGGCCATACTTCACATAAACCAATTACTAAATAATCGGAACAAAACCTAAGCCAATTGGTTTAGATAGGTGAGCCCGTCCTTCAACCCGTTTTAGGACATTTGTCAAATAAAATGACAATAGCGTTCCTTTCCATTCTCCTGACATGCGATCGATACTTAGTTGACATTGGCAGGAACCCTCCTGTCAATGTCAAAATGACATTGACAAAAAGGCGTCTGTAAAACAACTGTGCCTCAAATGACATTTGACAGTATGACGGACTTCATTCCAATTTTGGCCATATACCGAACAACTTCACAAGCCTGATAATAAGCGGACCGAAGAAAAGTCAATTTTAAAGTGTAAATCTTCGTAGAGGATGAACAAACCGCCACTATCATCGTACGATAATATATTTTCGAATCGATACTGCCATGGCGTACCAGTGTAGCCGCATGACATTTAGACATATGACACTGACATCTGTCAGAACGACTGTCAACACGCATGCGAGTTGCATTTGTTATTGTCTTTTTGAAGGTCACGACTGGGCGTGGTACGCGCATGCGTAATTAATTACTACGCACCCGACTTACAGCTACAAAACTGCAACTCCTTTGTTTTTTAGAACACCGGTGCAGCAAACGGGCATGGTCTATCCGAGCGAGCTCCTGAAAATCTTACCTGATCTGATATCGCCACCATGTGGTTTCAGGACAGTAGCGGATACTGCGTAGGAGTGACTCAGAGATACTACGTAAGAGTGACTCACCGTGAACGCTCTGGACGACTCCTTGTCAAAAGTCGAACGGGCGTTGGCTGCAGTTCTGGTGTCAACAAGCTTCTCTAACAGCGGCGGTTTTATGAACACGATGTAGGGGCGAAGCCGTGGCGTGCGCAACATTTTCAGAGCTTGCCAGTGAGGACTCAACACACAAACCCGTCCTGAAACAAGCAAAAAACCACTTATTAGTGCATAGAAGTCTAGCTTAAAATATAGCTGACAATGTATATAATTTCTTTCAATAGCTTACCGGTATTGACTATAGTTTCAACGCTTTCAGCGGATGTTCCATAAAGATTCCCCTTGTACTCGCCATGCTCGATGAATTTCCCGTCAGAAATGTCCTGCTCCATCTTCTCACGCGTAACAAACACATATTCTTTTCCACTCTGCTCACTAGGTTTTTGCGCCCGAGAGGTATCTGAGACAAAATATTGTGGATGATAAAGTACAACTCATGAGGGTTAAAATCAAAGATTAGATTGAGGATAATAAATAGCGGAAACATAACTGAAACGATTGGAGGCTAAACTAAAAATGAGCCAGGCTGGAGGCTGCGTAGGGGTGCTAAGGCGTCTGCGCACGATATACGCATGCGTCCTGTTATAGATTTTCCCCTGTCTTTATTGTCTGGGACTAAATGCGCAATATAGCAACGGGTATATTGATTCTATTGGCAGTACCGTCAGAAAAATAATAATTTATGTTTAGATTAAATTGTACGAGTGAGTACTTTTTGTTTTTAAAACGTGGACTCAGCTTATAAAAGGCGTCTATGAGAGGGGTAAAAAAGAAACATACAAGAGAATGCAATTGTGAAATGGTCAAGAGAAACGGCTGTGGAGTGAATTAAGTAGCTCGAATAAGTTTTGAACCCTTTCTAATTACATAGATGCGATGTTTTAATTAATTTATTAGTAACAATTATTATTATTTCCTAGTGGCAGAAAGATTCCGCGGGTTTGAGTAAGAAAAAATGTTTTGCTAATTATCTAGTCTATAATCTAGAAAAATCCCCGCATATTTTTAAGGATTTTATTCCTTTGCCTTATTTTTTGACGACCTCTGTGGCGCAGGGTTAAGCACCTTGGTAGATCACGCCGGGGGTCGCGGGTACTTATCCCGCCGACGGAGCAAGTTTTTCAATGTTCCTGGGTCTTGGATGTATTAAATATGTGTATCATATAATACAATTATTAAATATGTTAATAGTATAAAAGTATTAAATATATTTTTCCGTTGTCTGGTACCCGTAACACAAGTCCTTCAGGTACTTACCACGGGGCCAGACTAACGTGGTGTAAAGCGTCCATGGATATTATTATTATTTTACAAAAAACCTTTTTCATCTACTACAATGTGTATGAATTTTTTATCTATGGTATTATTATATTTTTTAAATTTTAAGTTTTTAGGCCTCTTTTTAACCTCGTATGAAGCTTTCACTTCAAAAAGAATTCACTTATCTCCGATTATTTGCAGTCAAAAGTGATTACAAAATTTTTTGGGACGTTTAAAAGTTGTGGGGGTGAAAGGTTTTAATTTTGAAAATTTCAGTTATGCCTATATGTTTCTGGATTTTTGTTTTGCTATAGCTTGTTGTGTCCTTCAGTATTAACGATTCATAGGAGGAAAACATGATACTATCCCGCAGTAAAATGTAACATGTGTCTAATTTTATCGAAATCGGTTTAGCCGTGAAGGCGTAAAGGAGCAAAAGTAGGCATTGACATGTTCACAAATAGACTACTGGCCCGCCAACAAAATGTATGGGTCATATGACCCCGCAGAAGACCTTTATAGGACGATAGAAGAACATAAAACAATAAGATTTTGTTGATTGTCCAACTGGGTACAGATGAGAAATCTAAAGTTGATGTTGTCAAAAAGTACATTTTGTACAGCTTAAAAGTGAAATCATAGAACAAAATCTTATTGTTTTATGCTCTTTTATCGTCCTATGAAGGTCTCCTGCGGGGTCATATAACCCATCCATTTTGTGGACGGGCAAGTAGTCCAAAACTGTCGAATTTGTAATATTAATATGATAGTATATTTTAGACGTCCTTTTAACCGACTTTTAAAAGGGGGTGGTTTCTTAAATCGACTATCCGTATACTTAATATTTTTTCTTGCCTATTTTTTTGCTGACGCTCCAAGGAGTCGGCTGGCGGGAGTTGCATCCGTCCGGTGCATTCCCGCGTCTGCGTGCTGCACTTTATCAGGACATATCGATCTAGGTCCTGATAGAACCGTCTAGAACATCTCTATATACTGAGGTAGCCCAGACACGACTATAACTTATTTATAATATGTACATCGCGTTATAGCTAGCTGCCCCGTGCCTACTTCGTTTGGCGTTTGTAAATTATTTATTTCAAAATAAAATATGAAACCTTTTATTTTAGCATTTTAATAACATTATTTAGCCTTTAAAAGCCTATTTGTCACAAAAAGTTGATGTGCAATAAGCTTTTCCGCTTTATGCGAAAGTATATTATAATCAATACTAATATTATTGTGCAAAAATTTAATTGTTTTTGTTTGTTTGTCATTTCTTCACGCCCTTAGCTTGCTTTTGCTTTTAGGCCGACTTCAAAAAGGAGGAGGTTTTTTAATTCTGCCGTATATAATATGTAAGTTCTCTTGCTTCAACAAATCAATTGGCATAGACAAGTTTAAGGGATGGACTATGGTCTGTTTTTTGACTTTGTTATGACTAAGGGCAACATTTGGTCATCAAAAAAAAGCTTTTGGTCCTCATCATGTTCCCAAATTTCCAAAATTTTGAGCGACTTTATAATTTCAGGCGAGCGAGTACGCGGGCAAAAGCTAGATAAATAGCAGTACATAAAGCTTCTTTAAAAAATAAAGTATACTATAAGTTTCTCTCCTACAAAAGTTTCTTAATTAATATCTGTCGTTAAAAAATATATATTTTAATAACAGGTAACAGACAACGGAAATATATTTAATACTTTTATACAAGTACACATTTAAGATTTTTATTATATATTACACATATTTAATACACATCCATGACCCAGGAACATTGAAAACCTTTTTTAAGTTCCGTCGGCGGGATTCGAACCCGCGACCCCCGGTGTGAGCTACTAAAGCGCTCAACCATTGCGCCACAGAGGTCGTCAATTTTATTTCCAGGCAGACAAGTTTATCTGTTTGGTCGATATGTAACTACAAAATTACTAGGCGTTCTCATCCACGACAACATATAATGACAGCCATGCGTAATGTTTTCTTATATTTTTCCCTTCTTCACTGATTCTTTTTCTAATGGTTACGGTGTGATATCGCACTATGACCTTCTAGCGAAAGCTCAGCTTTATGAGAGATCGGGAGATTTGTTTAAATGCTGTGACATTGGGTTTTCCAACATATTCTGGACTGTTACAGATTTTTTAAAATACAATTTTACGATTCTGGATACATGATACTAAGTTCGTTTAGTTTATCTTTACAAATGCATATCTTATTTCATAGATACAATATTATTATTTTTTTGTTATCAAAAATATTATCACTTTTTAATTTTTAAACACATCTAGACATATACTCAAATTATATGCTAAAGTCTAAAACCTAAAACTCTTATAGTTTTTCTAAAAGGTGCACCACAAACGTCTACTGGGGTCTGGGAGTGGGATATATAAAAAAAATATGTTACGTATCAGAGATGGCACTGTATATCAAAAATTATTGTCCCCGTTTTCCTGCTTTTCCCTTGAAATTTATCATTTTTTTCTGTGCAGTAAATCTCACGGAGCACGAGACTTTCCAACGAATACAAAGCCGTGGAAATCGGCTTGTGCGTTCTGGAGTTATAGCGTCAGGAACGAAAACCCGACTTATTTTTTAACCGACTTCCAAAAACGAGGAGGTTATATGTTCGGCTGTGAATATATATTTTTTTTATGTATGTTTAACCA
>JAOTAV010027858.1:0-20922 GCA_026546445.1 Cyclargus thomasi
ATACATTGACCCTTAAAAGATTTACTTACTTTACTAAGCCTGATAACCGGTAAATCTAACTTGTGCTTATTTCTAGTATAATAAATATAAAGAACGACTAAAACGATTTGTCTAGTTACCGTTAAAGTTATTAAAAAGTCCTTATATAATATTAACTTTAATGCACGAAATATTCTAGTAAAATTGCGTAAATATATTCGATTCACCCTAATGATGGTACCCAAATAGGCAAATTGAGAATACATTAGCAAGGGCTGAATTCCCCTACTCTGTTTAGTAATTACTTTTGAACAATATACGATTTGTTTAACGGTCTCTTATTTTTTTGGTTACTGGCTTTTGCCTGCAGCTTTTAGTGATTCGCAAATCGCATAAAATTAATTCATCACATCAAATATTTTGGCAACTTCATGTTTTTTTAACCCCAAATGTCCATATGTTGCTCTCCATCCTTTTAAATTAGTCCGCCGAAAATCAAGTCGATTGGTTGCTTCGTTACAGCGGGAAGGAAGACACACAAACAAACATATCTTCCATTTATAAAACTAGTACTTGTACTTACAAGTACTAGTTGGATTGGTAAAATGGATGGATGGATGGATGGGTTGGATGGATTAGTAAAATTACCAGTGCGTTAGACTAGTTTAACAAATAACATTTTCTACTAGAAAAAAATCGTATTTACCCCAATAATAACGAAATATTCAGTTATAATTGAAGCGAAACCGACAAAGGGTAACAAGCTGTTTCTGAACGAGACATTAGCGCTTAACGGTTTTTTAACGAGAGGTTCTAGCACCGCTGAGTTTCAAGTCGATTTCGATCTACACGTTTAGCTTGTCGGCTTTATTATGATATTCTAGCGGTATAATTTCTTTATTAGCATTTTCGCGGATATTATATAGCTATGTAAGAATATGTGTATCTTAATGAAATATGAGGTCAACTTAAAATACAAAGGTAATGTTTATATCTTTAACTTTAGGTAACATAAAATGCATAGGTGTTTTTGTTTTATGTTAAATTGAATTTTCTTGAAAGCACCGCTGCCGCTTAGTTTGGTCGAAAGCATAACAATGTGTTTATCCGTCTGTCAAAACTCCGAGAAATGGGACATTAAATGGTTTTTTGTGAAAAAATTGACAGTTTTCGAGTGACAACCGTTCATGATGCAGTCCCGTTGTCCGCATGGCATTGCAATGTTTTGCTACTCATAAAATCAAACTAATATGTGACAACAGACAACTTGGTACCAGTATTCGATTTAGGTCTTGGCGTGCATCGGTTGAAGTTGTATATTTCGTTTAAAATCGGCAGTTAAGTTAATCCAAGTCGTTAAGGTGGAGGTTGTGGCCTTCGGGTGTTGGCCAGCTTCCCCATGCCAGCGCCAAGGCCGTGGTAAACCTCATTATGAATCATAACTCATATCGATTGTAATGAGCCCGTAGCTGGCATTCGAGGTACCAAATAAAAAAACTTTGCGTATTCTTTATTTGAATTTCGCCGGTTAAAATTCAGGCGAGTTGTCAGGCACAAGCCTTGCATTTTTAAACCCCGATGTAGAAACAAACGTGTCATATGTCTGTGTGTGTCTGTATGTCCATTTGTGGCATCGTAGCTGCCGTCTGAATGAAGCTATTTTTTAGCCGACTTCCTTACGGAAATACACTGATGCCTTACCGAATTCTGAAACAGGCACAATTAAATAATAAATATTATTTTATAAAAATATTACTTTTTAGTTATTAATTATATTTAAATATTACTCTTTTTTATTATTTTTGTTTTTTTCCTTTGGAAGTCGGTTTTAATTTTTTGTTATTTTAATTATTTTTAATATCATCGAACATCAATCAATCAAAATAAGTAAAAGAAATTATTTTTGACACAAGTCTAAAAACTTTGGAAGAGATCCTTGATACAAAACCAAATAAAAGCAACACACAAAGGATATGAGCGAAAACCTCATATACGACTCTTTTTTTATTAGTAAAAAAGCTAAAAGTGTAACATACTCGTCATAATATTATAACATAGGCAGATAGAGTTATGTTAAAAGGTCAGTAGGTAAGTCGTCGACCGTTCGAGCCGAAAATAGGCGGCGAGCTGTCACTTTGACAGCTACCGCTACTGACCGCGCCATTTTGTACGTATAGAGGTACTTACGGTTGTTACTTTTTATCTTTCTTATTTGGCAAAAGGTCCACCTTTGTTGCCCTTTATTATTGTAGATAGGAAAACAGAATAACAAAAAACAGTAAAACATAAGTGTTAGCCATTATATTTCCTACACTTTCTATCTCCCCCTAGAGATGGTTAGAAACTGCATCATAAAGCGTTGAAACATAGTTTTAAAACTGGACTGCGATATAAAATGTACAAAACTTTGTTCTTTTAGAAATATGTTACATGAGCCAATTCAATACGAGATATTTTGTTTCAAAACTTTATTCCCAGTTTGCAATATTCCATAGAGCTATCTTTCCAAATACTTGATACTTTCCTAGTAGAAGTGAATTCTGTAGTAGTAAATTCTTCTAGTATATGGCTAGTAGCTGGCTAGTTAAACTAGGCTCTATCAAGTAACTGCTTGCTATCTGGCCAATTTTACTAGATATCAAGTAAAAATGACGGCTTTACCAAAATTGACAGCTTCTAATTTCGAGGTTATTATCATTGTCATTGTCATTGTAGGTGGCGCCATTTTTATTTTTTGTCTAGTTTTGCTGGCCACTTACCAGACTTGATCACTGGCTAGTTACTAGATATAATGCAATAAAACTAGAAACATTTCTACTAGTAGAAACAACTACTAGGGTTGTTCAAAACTCGACATAAAATAGAGAAAGTAGAGCTCTATATTTTTCAAAAAATGCAAAGGTGATAAATCTGTACTTCCTTCCTTTCATACTATTAACTATATCTATACATATTACATACAATAAAACAGTAAAATTGGAGTATCTGTACATTTAATGTTTTTAGAAAATAATCAATGTGGGATGATAAGTTGTCTATTTGCCTGTTTATTTGATTGTCGTTTTGTTACGTTACAGCTAAGAAGTGGGAAAAATAATCGAATCGCGAATAAAAATTGCAGCATATTCTGTGCTTGTTTATAATATTTTATTATTTTGTATAAAATTTTGCCACCCCCTAAAAAGTGCCGCCCCCTGCCCCCCATTTTCCAGGATAAAAAGTATCCTATGTTCCTCTTTCCCGGGATTCAAAGAATACCTATACCAAATTTCAGTAAAATCGGTTCAGTGATTTGGGCGTGAAGAGGTAACAGACAGACATACTTTAGAATTTATAATATTATTATGAAAGCGTGGAAACTCTAAGGAATATGAATTAAATCTTCCACGAAATGTATCACACAATTTTTTTGCAATTTCTTGATCAGAGGACCTCAAAAGTTCGTAATAGCAATATTGCAAAGAATTGCTCTACAATTCATTTTAGTACATTTTGTTAAAAATCGAATAGTTTTGATGAAAAAGTTACTTTAAATCAATTTTAATTGTGAAATTACTGTTTTGCATAATAAGTAGTTATTTACAAGAAAAATAACGAAATTAATTGCTGTTAGCAATATTGACGAAATGACCTTTTTAGGGCCGCAGATCCGACTACGCAATCGCGTATTCCTATACTCATAGGCGTATAATAGTTTTATTGTAATGTAATTAATTGACAATTAATAAGTAAATAAATGAAGTAGGGGGGGGGGGCTCTGAATAACAAGCTACAGCTAAACTAAGCTGGGGACCTAATTAAATGTTTTCGCTTCTTTGTAGAATCGCCAAACAAAATGTGTGGAAATGGACATAAGCGTTCGTTACGCCTTATGTCATTCCATACATTATTTTGTTATATTTCTATATTATATCATTCCATATATTCTCAAAACATCGTCTAAGTTTACTAGTGATTAATGCTTGTATAGCATGTTACATAACTAGTCAGGTGAAGTCTTAAATTATAGACTTTTGAATAAATTCTACACCTGTAGTTAGAATTTTTATCGACTTCTATAAAGGAGGAGGTCGTCATTCTAATCTCATTATATTTTAATTCAAACACAAATGACTAAAATCTTTTCTTTTCTATATCGTATCTTAATTTTTAAACCTAAAAATTGTCATTTGATGTCTAAAATGTAAAACTTTTTGTCTACCGTTTCACCGTTAACGGTTTCAACGATCAAATTAAAATCAGCTGTTACGATAAAACGAAAACGTACATTTAAATAACTGAACCATTTTTAAAATAAAAGTCAGTTGTATAAACGTCATAATATTTAAAAAACTGGCCTCGATATTGTACTACAGTTTTTAATAAAATATATGGTGATTGGCGAACTACAGCCTTGTCAGGTTCGCTCGTTATCGGCTATCGGGTACATATTAATCACCTGAAAATATAAACCAAGTTATCTGAAAATAAAACGATGAGAAAAGTGAAATCATTTTACTCCTATGACATTAAAAATAGTTAATAGTATGTTCTACATAAGTAGGTAGTGTACGGTCTCCTTTTTTAAATTTATTAAGAGCTGGATACGAGTCCTTTTCTCCAGTCTTAGATTTTATTTATTTATTAATACAACACTTTACAGTTGACATTGCTAAAGAAATGTAAAAAAACATAACAAAACACTGAACGAAGCACGCCAGTTTTCTGTGAGGCAGTGGCATTACTCCGTTCAAGCCGGCCCATTCACGCCGATTCATGGCTCTCCTACGGTAATGAGCATCTGTATTATGTACTTGAGATCGGAAAATGTCTCATTGGTACAATCCTCTACGGGGGTTCGCACCTGCACCCTCACGAGTGCTAACCAAAGGTCTTAACCACAAGGCTACGGACGCTCTATAATCCCTAGTTTCCTGTAGTAATAAAACCAAAAACCATCACCAAAAACCGCAATATATTTGACCGTATCAAATAAAAACATCTTATCGTACTGTTTCAATAAACATTTCATAATCCCCTGTCGGAGCGCTCACGACCCCCTTCGGTATAACCTGTCCTACCGCGAATTGACGACTGGGATAACCCGGCCGACATATTTATGGACGACTTGAAACATTCCACCTACCCTCAGCTTTATAAAATCGAACTGATTTTCGGGTTGTTCGCTTGTTGAAAGTCTTTGGAATATTAAAATTACATTCCGATTTACGTTGTTTTTATGGTTCTGTATTCAACGGATTAAAACGGGGTCTAATTACTGAGAATTTCTGTTCATCTATCAGTCTCCAGGCTGTATCTCAAGATGTATTTTTTTGTTTATCTTTAATAATTTGTATTAAGCGACAAAAATATGTTTTATTTGATGCTAACTTAAAATTGAAGTGAAATGAAATTGAGTGTGAATGAAAACCATATCGGATGCACACTTAAAAATGGCGAAAACAGCATTCAAGATGTGACGGCATTGAAAGGATCGTTGTAAAGAAAGTGCTTGGTCGAGCACCACACTCTTTGTGAGTCGAGCCCCTCTTTGGGCGCTATCTCTCCGCTACTTTGTGAACTGTTTGAGTCGCACTTATATTTGAGACTACTCATTGTAGTGCTGCATGTTAAAACGAAGTAGTTTCCGGTGACTTTGTGCGTCTTTTATTTAAAAAAAAAGAAGAGTTCTCTTCAGTATTTTTTTTTAAGTTATAAAACTACGATATCCGTTCACTTTTAGTCCGCATAATGTTGTAGGATTGCATGTCTATATGTATGTGAGGCTGTCGTGTTTGTCTATCTATAGAACTTATAACCTAAAGCTACGTAGCTCCATTATGGCAGCCGTTTACTACAAGTCATATTAAGTCATCAATATTCGGTTCTGACTTTCGGAGGTACGTGCTATAGTCTTTTTAGTTTAAGTCTTAGGTGCAAATAAAGATCTTACCGTTTTGAATCCTCTGTACATGACTCTTATTTCCTGTTTTGAGAATTTAGTTTGCCTGCACAATTCCTCTAACGCGACGGGTATCGGTTTGGGAGTTCTGTTTGGCTCTAATTCGTACGCGTGTTCTTCTACAGGGGACTCGGGTGGTGTGGCCATTATCACAACGCACTAGCACATGTCACTCGAGAGTTATCGACAACACATCTTGCCCATCACTATTGTCTTCTTCTTCTTTTTCGTCCCGAACGGCGCAGTTTTTTGTCAACTTGGCACTGGATGTTATGAAAGCAGAATTTCTGGAACAAAAACAATATTTTTATTAAAACATGTGTTTTTTATTTTATATATCTTTATCATATCTTTTTCTATTACAGTCCGAATATTTAGTAGACACATAACTCTGTTTTGATGCTGTTTCAATTTCGTTTTACGAGCAATATAGTAAATCGAGTAAATAATATTTTTGGCACCGAAATATTTGTGAAAGTGCCGCTAGTCATTTTGATATATCAACGATAGAAACATTTCAATTGCATCTCGAGCGATCTCTTCTGTCAATTGGCGAGGGTTGGCTTCGCGCCATTTTTCGTCTTGATAGTGAAAATTATGCAAGAAAATCCCCAACATTTGTACCGATTTGTAGCGTGAAATCATTTTAAATTGTGTTGTGAATAAACTTGGAGAACATAAACAATATTACTAACTATACTGCTACCAGAAACAATAAAATTTTATTTATCTTTAAATTCTAATCTGGTAAGTGACAGTAAATGTAGGGCCTGTTTCAGTGCTTACAGATAGTCTATCCACAACGAGAATCTGTCAAAAAAGTTTTTGATAGCCTAACAGGCCCTTAGTGTATGTCACTTCATAAATTATGCAATTATGACTTAAATGTTAATCAAATCTTCCTGAGACTTATATAAGAAAAGACATCTTTTTACCCTAGCTCTATGTAGCCAATATGGAAGATGCGTGTAAAACAAAATTTATTGAATGCAAATTATTACGATAGTGGGCTTAAAGATATACAGAATGACAAAAAAACTCTGAATTCTGTTGAGAAATAAGTAAGATATTAGCGATTAGTTGCGGCGATTTTAAGATAAGATATAAATTTTTATTTCTCGGTACAATACAATATAAAGCCAATTAACAATAAATTCTTATACTTAGAGTACATACTTTTTTTCCAAATAACTAAAAATCATGAAAATTCTAAATAATTGGAAATGTTGTTGACTTTGAGGTTGTACAGTCAGCGGTAGGGGTGGTAAGGGTGATGGTATCGGTAGGCGGTTCTCGATCGTGCGATAGCCGTGTGTTGCCGTGCTACTAACGAGCTAAATTATTATAGTCCTTCCGCCTAATCTAGATGGAAGTAGTCATTAGCCCTCTGTCAAAAAATTCTCGTTTCTATTCAAACCGCGATTGACAACAACCAAGGTTTATAACATTGGTTTTGAGGCTTCGCTCGCGTGGAATTTGAAATCGAATGAAGTTAGCCCAAAATAATTTTTGTTCAAGGCAAAAGTAGCCTACTTTACTTCCCTTTCAACTAAATCTATGCCAAAAATCAAGTCGGTTGCTTGGTTTGATGACCAGTCTTCCGAAGCAAGTTAAGAAGTCAGCCTATATTATAATGACCATGATTCCGACAAAAATCATTTTAGAACGTCAAATGTTACGAAACCAAAATGTGTACTAAAATAATAATTATAAATAATAATAATAATTAATTAACCAATAACAAAATGAAATGTACAGTTGCCAATTGTTGACGTTTCAAAACATAACAAACGAAAGTTACGTTTGTGATGATAAAATTATTCGCACCAAATCTTGTTCTAAATATAAAATCAGGTATTTATATGAAAGTACGTGGGCGTTGAATACTCGTACACACACACCTGTTTCGTATCACTGAGCTGTTCGAATACCACTTGAGACGATACTAGACTTTTCAATGTTTTTTATCTCTATTTTAGTGAAAATGCAATTTAGTGAAAACATACAAATTTCTGACCAAAAAAATACAGACGCAGCCGTCAAATACCATACAAAAAAATATCAGAATTTAGGATACTATGCTATGTCTACGACAAAACATTTGAACAGAGTCCCAATTTCTCTGATCAGAAATTCGGCTAGTGTGCGGCTGAACTTATGCCTGGTTTACACGTATTAGGTAGATAATTAGTTATATAAATTTTAACTTAATTTTAAGTTATTTAACTTGCCACTTGCTACAAAATTTTGTGTTAACATGAAGTTGAATGACTTAAAATCAAGTTAAAATTTAGTAACCTACCTATCTACTCAATACGTGTAAACCAGATATTAGAGTAGTCAAAAGCTGAAAACACACTGATCGGACGCGGCTGACAGCCCATACAAAAACGTCAGCGACTGACGTCAGACGCAGCTGAAAGCCCATACAAAACGTCTGCGACTTACGCCTTATGGTTTGCACACTTTAATGTACAAATAATATCTAAATCATGACTGTCAGACGCGTCCGATCAGTATGTTTTCTGCTTAACTACCATTCTAAAAAATGTTATACCCTGGCTACATAAGATTTTTGAGGCTACAGAAGTTTTCAAGCTAGTAAAAAACAACTTAACGGATTATGATGGTGTGACATGATTTAATGCTCCCGTTGAAAAAAGCATTTATCCGGGGCCAAGCCGCGGAAATGCTATTAAATTATAAAGTACATTTTTGACATTTTGTTCTGCGGACTGCGTCAATTGATTTAAATTTCGAATTCCTATTCGGTTCCAAAAGGTACCGGTATAGGACTGCATTAAAAATATGAAACTACATCTTGAGGCGTTTGAACCTGCATTACTTGCAACGTGACCAGCCTGTTTATGTCCACAGTTTGTGTCACCGTTGCCAACTTGAATAAAAATGTTAGTGTTGCCAAACTTTACACATTCACAAATATACACGAGGATACACGAGGCTGCTTTGTCAAGCTAGGATAGCAAGCTAACAAGCTAGTGCTTTTGGTTACGTGTTGCACAACTAGCTTCATATTCAAGCTAGGAAACTAATTAAACTAATTTAGAAGCCATTTTCAGTTAGCCAAGATGAAGAGAGCTAGCGTTATCCTTGTGTATCATAGGCATTAATATCGTAAAAATTAATTGCGACATGCACTTTAATATTTTAACAAACGTACATAAAGTTGCGGACAGCCAGTTTCTTCATAAAAATTGTATTAACTAGATAAGCCCTCTGGAATAGTCGTAATGTTGTGTAAAAAGATACACACTACACAGATGTCCTTACTCGAGTGACAAAGCCAGCGAGTAGCAACGTAATTTATTGCGTAGACCAAGATAAAATGTAAAACGTTTGCAGCTGACTTTTTTCCGCGGTAAAAGAAAACCTCATTTAATTTTAAACTAGAACCTGCAAAAATAGGTTTTATTTCTTTTGTTTTTTTTTTAAACATTGAACCTAATCCAATAACCTCGATTTTTTTTTCTATACATCTCGTATATATATACCAAATTCAAAAAGTCTTAGATGGTATCACACAGTAATTGTAGTGGTCAAAAAGATTTTGATCATTTATCAGATCATGAGACCTAAACACGAATATTTCATAAAGTTTTTTAAATTAAGATTTTTAGCAATATTCCGCAAAATTAACCCCAACTTGTAAGTAAAAATGCGGGTTAAGTCACTTAACGGACGTTGTTCGTAGAGTCCACATTCTGAGGATGCCCCTGTGTTGGGGCGAAACGCGCGTCGAGGTTCTCAACCTACATTTTTATTTACAGGTTGAGGATAATTTTGCGGAATATTGCTAAAAATCTTAATTTACTAAAATTAAAACCATGGATTTCCGCGAAGTAACGCCTGATTCTGTTAACTACTAATATTTCAATATAAGTTTTTTTAACAAGTAAAGTGTTATTCTTATTTACATGTATAGGAAAAAGTGTTGTTTGTTATAAATAAATCAAATACAATGTTTGTAATTCGAAGTATAATTTATTTGCTATAACCAAAATCAGACTCTGAATACCCGATGGAGGAACAAATTCCTGTTTCTCATATCTTATTATATAGTATTTTTATATATCTTTCATAAAAATATTATTTATTTAGGTTCAAGTAGCATGTCGTAAGACATGACATATAAAAAACCAAAAGATCCTAAACAGAATAATACTCATATCAAGTATCAAAATCATGAAATCTAACTGTCGTGCAATTTTAATAATGTTGCTAGTAACAATAAATGCCAGGTTCAACTTATAGTAGTCAGACTATATATATTGATCGTTGCTATAGATAATGCTGTTAACGAACTCGGAGAACCTAATACGGAAAATGTGCTTTTTAAGCAGGCCTTAGCCATAGGAGAGACTATGTTTCGGCGAAAATAGCGTGAGTTTGTCGGAGGCCCCACTCCCTAGCCCCAATTTTCTATCCATGTTGCCTTTCCCTTATGAAAGGCCGGCAACGCACTAGAAAAAAATGTTATTAGAGTTAACTGTAAAGTTTACTAGTTATTAAACGCCACTAGGCTGCAATGTAATAAAAAAAAAACTTTTGTTATCTTTTATTATAACATAAACATCAAACAAGAAGCGATCATAAACGCGAAATGAAAATAAACAAACATCTTTAATATGCGCGGGAGTGTTTAAAACTGTATATTATTAACCTATTATTAGTAGTGAACGAGTGTAAACTGTCATTTAATTTTTCTTTTTTTCCCAATCAACGAAATTTATTAAAAACATAATTTAACAAGGGACTTGCATGCTAATTACATGCTTCAGAGTGTGTTAAGGTTGTGTCCTTTATAGTATTAAAGAATTAACAGTGAAAGTAGCAGCGCTGTAGGACGATTTTGTGATGTATATGGATAGGTCCCAAGCTTAACGAGCTAGCTGTCCATAAAAAAAGTAAAGAAAGTGTTCCACTTTCAGCGATGTTACTTAACTGTAAACTTTATATAAGATACTAATGTATAAGAACAGAAATAACTTCAAGATATTAACAATTTATATTTTTGCACTCTGTATAGTTAACTGGTAGCGAATAATTTTGGGTTTCTAATTTAATTAAGTTTAAACATTATGTTTGTTTGATAGGAATGCACCTACTCTATTTTCTCTTCATTCTTCATTCATCTCCCCAAGGCATTAAGCCCGCCTTTGAAAATATTTGCATAAAGTGTATAAATGAATAAAAAATAAATATGCAAAAGTTTACGTTTCTCTACAATTTCGTAGGACCAAGTTTTTTTTAAGAAATTAGGGTTTTTTTCTTCGGTCAAGACGGATCATTCGCCGAAGCATAACTCTCCCAGCAACGATCGTCCGTATTATGTACTTGAGATCAGAAAATGTCTGATCGGTACACGCCTCCTCCCTCATTCGAACCCAGCACCCTTTAGAGTGCGAACCAAAGGTACATCCATAGACCCACAACCCATTACCCACGAGGCCACAGACGATCTCAGTAAAATATTGTGCTTCAGACGACCACGGTTATACTACCTCACTAATTTTAAATAATTTCCACGAAATCTGAAATCATACGCAAATAGCGAGCTCCAAAAATACAACTTTATTATTTTCTCGCAATCATTTGAATCCAATAAAACGTTTTTGCATATGTATTTTGCAGTTTTTATTTCACTTTTCGTGTATTGAGCCCTAATAAAAAAGAGATGTGGCGAGTACGTCGTTTTTGTGAATGTTGCAACGGGTACAAAACAATTTCGGTTGAATTCTTGTTTTGAGCTTGTAACACACAATAATAGGGATGTCGACAAGGTCAACAATTCGCTATTTTCTTAAATAAAAGTAAGATATTATGGTAAAAATATAAGTACCTCCCAAATTTAAGCTTAATAAGTTCTATATATTTTTTGTAATAAGCCTTCAAAGTTGGGAAGGCAAGTCAATTTTTTAGTATCTACTAATTTTTTTTTAATATTTAGTTCTAAATTTCTTATATACCAATCGACAAATTAGGTAACTAACAACAACTTTTGTTATGATACCACTATCATTAAAGCAATATTTAACATAGTCATCGAACAGATTTTTCCCGCGTTGCGTACACACTACCTAGAAGTGACGTCATAACTAGGTATCGTTTTGTAAGGAGCATTTTAGAAAGGACAATTTTATGTAATTTTTAAATTGCCATATTTTCGAGACAACTTAAGCTATCGGCGTCATTTTTTCACCAATATTTCTATTTTTGGGACGTTTTTATAGCCAATAATAATAAAAAAATAGTTGACTAGCCTATAGTGAAAAAAATACAATTAAAGAGCAAACGATTTACGGGTTACTGCCACTTACCAAGTTGACAAGAATGGGGTATTTTTTGCGTCAGGCACTGCATTTGCAGATGAAAGTCATGATATAAATGGTTGCCAAATGAAATATAAAATATTATAATCGCCCACCTACCTGCGTAGCCACTTGAATGATAAAAATTCAATCATTTGCTTTGTGTTTTGAATCGTACACAAATAAATAAAATAACACATTTTTTTTATATAGTTATTAGGTATGTGAAAATTTATTTGGATGTTTATATTTCAATCATGCTGAAACTCCTGGGATTAGTAGCTGATACTTTTATTCCAATCTCTCCTCATTTTCAATTCTAAACAGGCAAAGCCGCAAGTCAAGCTAGAAAATAGTAGGCCTAAAATAAAATATGACAAAAATAAGTAGATGTCATATAATCATAACAGGGAACTCATTTTAATGACACTTGCGCCGCAGAATCTAGAACGAACACTACACAGCAACCTTCGTACTCGACAGATAAAAAATAACGTTTTAAAACACGCAAAAATAAATCTCGAGTACCGCCATTCTAAATATTACTTCGCCGTTGTTTATGGCCTGTTTTTATAGCTTCTACATTTAGAGATCCGTAGCCATCTTATATTCTTTTGTTCAGGCTGGTAATTAAAATAAAAGTCTTTAGCCAACAATATCTATGAACAGTCAGTAGGTTAGTTCAACTGTCCCCGGTTATGACTTACACAAACGCCCCTAGATTAAGCTACACTACATAAGGTTAGAACTCAATCTATACTTACGTGGCAGCATGCTATAACACGTAGACCTCGAGCTACACGTAGCAGCATGCAACAACACGTAGCCCTCGAGCTAAACGTAGCAGCATGCTACAACACGTAGCCCTCGAGCTACACCTAGCAGCATGCTACAACACGTAGCCCTCGAGCTACACATAGCAGCATGCGACAACACGTAGTCCTCGAGCTACACGTAGCAGTATGCGACAACACGTAGACCTCGAGCTACACCTAGCAGCATGCTACAACACGTAGCCCTCGAGCTACACATAGCAGCATGCGACAACACGTAGACCTCGAGCTACACGTAGCAGCATGCTACAACACGTAGCCCTCGAGCTAGAACACCTAGAGCTTGTTACGATGCAATGCTCGTTCTGAAACATTACATCTACCGAGAATTACAAATGAAGTACAGAACCACACATATTTCTATTAAAATAAATATTATGAATGTTTATCGCTTTTAGTTTTAGATTTGTTATGATGTTTGGATAGTTACTACTTATTTTACTCGTTTTTTGTACGCTAATAAACTATAGCGTACTGTAGTTTATTCATAAAAACAGAAAACCGCAATCTCGTTGTTTGGAATAACGAATAGTTTTAATAGTACAATTTCATTCCTTGATAGCAATCAACTTATACATTATGTTTTATTCTTTCGTTTTGATTATATTTTTAATTTAAAACTTTCTTTCTTTTAAAAATTGAGCACAGATTTATTTACAGACAGAGTAAGAAAAGGAAATAAGGAACTTGTAGCTATAGGAAACATACGTGTCCATCCAGAGAGAAGCCACAAGAAACGCCTTAGGCTGAACATCTTCTCAGCTAACACGGAAACAAAAAAGCTTATTAAAAATGCCATTTCCTCAACAGGCTGTTTCAATATGGCGATGTTGCCACAGAATAATAATAAGCACAAAATGGCGAGGCGCCAACGCCGATAGTGTCACGTTCAAAAACCATCTAATAATTTAATTACAACAACAAACACATTCGAGCCTTTGTTTTTACACTGTACGCAAACATATTCTTTTAGAATTGAAGTGACCGATAGCAAACATTGAGTTTTGTAGTTTCTATCACTGATCACATTTACTTTAACTTTCTAGAAAAATGTACGATTTTTTGTTATATTACTGAGCAACAAAATCGTGGGCTACATCGTATATTGCTTTTATCAAAAGATCATAAAAGTGGTAATAATCATGAACAATTATCAAAAACGTTAAATCAAATTTAAACTGAAAACCATAGACTACAATAGTAGCTAAAGCACGCTCTACATTCCCACCGGGACTACACGGGACCTAAGTGTAGAGACGATATCCGTAAGGTCCCGTCCGTGATCGCTATGTCTTCGTCCAATGGCAGGACATGTCCGGACAGTCGTGTTGCCATATATACGAGTATATAAATCTCCGTATTTCTCAGTCAGTGATGCCATATATGTAGATTTTTCAGTACTTCTTACAGATTTTTAGTGTGTTTTGCAGATGTAGGTACACAGAATTAGAGAATTTTCTAAATCTAAAATTATTAAACTATAAAATTTAACTTGTATCATGATAATAAAATGAAATTATAATCCTTACATCTTTTATTTAAATTCGATAACAATAATGTTATGAAATATACATTATAGCCTTTGCAAGGTTTTGCTTAAACGAATTCCTTTTTAAAGAATATAATCATATATTTTCACTCATGATGATACAAGTTGAATTTTATAGTTTAATAGTATAATATTATAGCACAGGAGTTCCATTTTATCTACTTTATAAAAATAAGTGGGGTTTTCCTTCCTGACGAACTTCCTCCTGAACGCACAAACCGATTTTCAACAATCACCGTGCGAACGGAGTCGCGGGAAAAACCTAGTATTTTATTAAATAGTGTTACAATCATATTTTGTAAATTTAATCATAAAAAAATTATATCACTATTGAAAAATATAATATTGTTTTTTCCCTCGTAGAATTAGAACACTTACAAATTATCTTATGGGTATTTAATTGAAATGAAATATACCTATACTCTAATAAAACCCAGCTTATATTCTGCGTTAGTATATCAAATTTCCTAAAAACCGTTTAGTACTTTAGGTGCGATTGAAGGAAATACCCAAACAAACAAAACATTACAATTTTAATATCATAATAGCAAAAACGGTTTACGCTAAACACTATCAATAAGTTACACCTGGCAGATTATTCGGTAATAGAGCTTCTTAATGTATACCATGGGGATATTGAAAGAGAGCCAGTTGACGAATCTACGTCATTTGGTCGAAATATGTCAGTTCCATATAAGCCATCTGTCGGCTGGGTTTCAGCTTCCCTGATTGTACATACAACGATATACTTTGTATATTATATTGTCTCGTACAGATACAAATATCTGCAGAGACCGTATTCAAATCGGATCAGTAGTTTTCGCGTTAAGGAAATCCCCTCTTTTTTCCCCTTAGAGGGGTGAGGGGATTTTTTTTTATACATTTAGAGTAAAAAGTTAAGTTGGTAGAAGACAATTACAACTGTGAAAAACGCATCCAAATCCAATAAGTAGTTTTCGTGTTGAAGAAAAATTTGATACAAACTCTTACCCCCTTTTTGTCCCGTTAGAGGGGTGGGGGGGGGAGGATTATGCACCAGATTTTAAGTTGGAAGATGACAAACACGTCGGCGAAAACTTCATTAAAAACGAATCTTCATTAAAAATATTTTTTTAATATCTTTAATGTACATATTTTTATTTCTTCAGTTTTATTATATGTAGACATCTTAAGAGAATTATTACTAATTAGTAAATATTTATTCCTTTATAATAGTAGGAAACAATCGCGGCAGCTGATATTTGGTGACGTCCATCTCGTATGAGCGTCAATTCATAACTGAGCCCCTGAGTTATACGGGACTCGGGAGTGTAAAGAGGCGGTCCCTTGCTCCCGCTTGCAAATACCATAAGTGAATAAGGGAAGGGGTTTAAACTGTAGTATTAAACATTGAGTGACCACCTTAAACAGTTTAAAATCAATTTGAGCGCTGAATGGGCGCTTTAAGTTTCCCTCTGGCAGCTGTTTTGAAAGGGTAATGAACGCATTCATTCAGCCGATCTATCTTGCACCGTCAGCAGTCAGCTATGACCCACTTGTAATGAATAATGATCCAAAAGCTTAAGGAAGGAGGATAAAAACATATTGTAATAATAAAGGAGTGATCAGCTATTTTTTTTTCTTAATACATATAGGGGGTATGGAGTCCAAATCGTCTAAACTCTAATGAATTAATACTATAATGAGATAATAATATATAAGATGTTAATTACACCTTTATTGTTACGCTTAAACTTCAGCTGACTACATATTTTTCCGCAAATCAAACCTCCAAATGGGCATAGATTGTACTAACAGGGAAGTTGATACATCGTCATCTTACGTATCTGAGTTAGTTGGTCGCGTTATGTCAAACCCAGCCGTCCGTGGAATTTATATTATATCGGTTTTCAACCAAATGACGTCCACTTGCTTTGTTTTAATTTCTACAATGGTACATTCTTACGACTTCGCGTTCTAACAGCAGTCATCCTTGTTGAGAATTGTACATTTATATTGGCAACACACATTTTATGTTAGCAACATTTTTCACTCTCTTATTGTATTTATAAAAAATATAAAAAATTATAATGTATTCGACTGAAGGACTTGGTTCCATGGTCAGCAATAAATTTAAAAAAAAAATCCTAATGTATTTTCACAATACGATGATGGCGATTGCCGATGTTGGTATGAATATGTAACTTTTTCTTTCATAAAATAAATAGTGTGAGTAAGTATGTGGTTTTAATAGTTATTCTTAACAAACCTAACATAAAGAGAAGCCTTTGTTCCAGTCTCGAGACGGTTTTACATCTATGAATACTTTTTATTACAAATAATGCATGACGTTTAGACGTTTAGTGCGTTACGTGGATTTTAACGCCGCATCCACACACTGCTATAAAACTGAAAAACTACACGCCGCGAGACCGCAACGATGTACACAGTTTTATTGATCGTTTAGAAAGTAATATCGATATATATTTTTTTTAATGCCTAAAATGTATTCCAACTTTTTAGGGTTTCGTACCCAAAGGGTAAAAGCGGGACCCTCAGACTTCGATGTCTGTCTGTCTCTCTGTCTCCAGGTAGTATTTTAAGAACGGTAATACTAATTATTTGCTGTTAGCGAGGGGAGATTTACGAAACTCCAAATATATGGTTAAGGCCATTGGTGCATATACGCGTATTCACCTTAAAGGAGCACTACCCTATAAATCCTGTAGATTTAATAATAATAAAATAATAATACCGTGATTGTATAACAGCAAAGATATACCACAAGAACCATCCTTCGGCACGAATGGCCCGGCTCGACCGGATCGATACCACGGCCTCACAGAAAACTGGCGTAAAACGGCGTTGTGCTGTGTTTCGTGTAGTGGGTGAGTTTACCGTTGACCCAACTTCCCTAATCCCCCTATCCCTATTCCCATTCCCTGTTCTTTATAAAGGCCGGTAATGCACTTGCCAGTGTCCATGGGCGACGGAAGCTGCTTTCTATTAGGTAACCCGTCTGCTCGCTTGCCCCCTAAATATCATAAAAAAAATTTTGACAAAAGGCTATGGACCGCTACCGCCAAGAATGGGCGAACGCATAATAACTTCACCTACGTCAAATCAAAAAAAGTATTTTGTGCATCTCAGTTTGAACATCGTGGTATATTCATTTAATACCGCGGTCTACGGCTCCCAAAACAAACACCGACTATTGTTCCAGGGAAACAAATTTCTTCTCGTAGTTCCAATGTAAAATGTATTTCCCTAAATTAAATGCGTTCCAGATTTGAATGTAAAGTTGCGCAAAAATTTATATTTTGTTACTTTTATAGTTATTAAAACGACCTGTTGTTTTTGTCGACTGCCAAGGACCCTTCCTTAGGTCCCTTTAATATGGCTAAGCACTTAGGATTCTGGGTAAGTAGATCATACGTAAAATGCATCCTTTAGGACTCAGAATTAAAATAAGATAAATGTCCAAAAACAGAAAACCCGACTGCAGGAACCATTGCAATTTAAACATCAAGTTATGTATATTTCTAAATTTGCTATAGATCCTTTAATTTTGATACCCTACTCGACCTAAATGGGCGGGAAAAAATTTTTGGAACCTCACAATTTTGAATTCAAAATCCGCCATTTTGATTTTTACTTTTTTAATGTATCCAGTGTCACTTGCGCTATCAAGACGAATCTAACTATACCTTATAATTACGTTAAATTCCATCAAGCCGTTTAGGCTGCGGAGCGTGCCAAACATACATACTCTCGCAAAACATATAAACCCTTCTTCTGACGCAGACGTGTAAATATGACTAGTTGTTGCTCGTGACTCCGTCCGCGTGGTAACTTTTTTCTTGAAAATTTTCCTAATTTTTTATATTGCAAACATCACAGAGCCCGAGATCTTTCCAACGAATGCGATACCGTGGAAATCAGTTCGAGCGTTCTGGGGTTATATCGTCAAGAAGGGAAACCAGACTTATTTTTATGTAATAGAGAAAGAAGAATTAATATGATAAGAATAACATCTATGGACGCTCCACACCACGTCAATCTCTTCCTGTGCTAAGTACCAGAAGGACTTGTGTTATAGGTACCAGACAACGGAAATACACATATTTAATAATTTTATATAATATACACATATTAAGATTTTTATTATATAATACAAATATTTAATATACATCCAAGACCCAGGAACATTGAAAAACTTTTTGTTCCGTCGGCGGGATTCGACCCCGCGACCCCCGGCGTGAGCTACTAAAGCGCTCAACCACTGCGCTACAGAGGTTGTCGACTAGGTCTACTCCGCGCTACGTCAGTAATAATATTTAAATATTGAATACTAGCTAGCTTAAAAACAAGGAGTTATTCCAAGACCAAAAAAAACCTTGAATGTTAGGTTCTCTATCCTTGAAATTTTTTTAAGGAGGAGATTTTTAGGAGACCGAAACTTACACGTTAGAGATAAAAGGCCTTATATTTACTGCTCTGTATTCAAAGCGTATAAGACAAATTTGTTTTGATTTCTATTACTTCGTTGCAGACATAATCTCTGGCCTTGGACAGGTATCAATGAATTGGCTTAGAAAGAAATCTTACTTGGTCATATAATCCGAACTAATATAGAAACACACGCGTATGGTCAAGCGACAAAATCACTTACTGACGACAATTAATTGTCATTAGTAAGTGATTTTGTCGCGTCTTTCGTAGAAAGGGGTACAAAGTTTTCCACACGCGTATTAATATATCGATAATTAAATTAAAGCATTTCAAAGAAATAAAAAACAAATGACGTAAATTAGAATTGTTTGTCGCGTGTACGAGTAATTTGATGAATTTTTATTCACACTAGACAATAGTCTATATTATAAATGTAATAATATTATGATAATCATTCACGATAGAGTGTATTAAACGCTGGCCGTGTCGAACCGGCGCCGAACCTGGCGTCGAGCCAAACTATTTCAAAATCGTACGACATCCCACTATATTGCACGAATTTTCAAAATTAATAGCGATATTTCAAATATCTATTAAATCTTTGAAGTGTTTGACGTGGGTTTGCTGATAAGACAGAGCTCCGCAGCCTGATGGGAAAGACCTTTGATTCGCACTCGGGAGGATGCTGGTTCAAACTCCGGTGAAGGCGTGTACCAATGAGACATTTTCCAACTTCCCTAATCCCCCTACACCCCTATTCCCATTCCCTCACCGCACTTACGAAGGCAGTTGCTTTCTATCGGGTAACCCGTCTGCCTGCTTGCTATGCTCGTTTCAAAAACGCACCAAACAGTTACTCTAGGAAACGGTATTTGATGTAACACGACTTGTGTCACAAAATATAGCCTTTCGAGTTCAGAGTGAGAGTTTTTTTCACATTCGAACGCGATTCGCGTTTTCAAATAATTTATATGGAATTTTGTACAGCGCCACCTAGCGGTGCTAACGGTAACATGTAAGATTTTTTAAGGGATTTGTATATGTGACCGTGAGTATCGTTAGGTGGCGGTGTACAAATCCCATAAAAAATCTTAGTTAACGCGAAACGCGTTCGAATGTGAATGAAATTCGCACTCGACACTCTGTGCCCTAAATTGAAAACCAAAAACTAAAGTTTGATTTTTTTTGAAACTTAGAACGCGCTAATCTCAGAAACTAGGGGGTGGATTTGAAAAATTCTTCTTGTGTTGGTTAATCCATTTATCGAGGAAGGCTATAGGATATATAACATCACGCTACGCACAATAGGAGCCGAGCAGTACTCAAAATATGTTGTAAAAACTGGTTAATTTTTAAAGTTTTACGCGGACGTAGTCATGGGCAACAGCTAGTTTATATTTCTATTGTCTACCCAACTGTTACACATCCTTCGGGTACTTAGCACAATCTATATCTATATATTTTGTATATAGATACATATAACAAAGGAATAAAAATTGGAGTGTCTGTACTTTTAATTTTTTTACAAATTAATCAATGTATATATAAAATATGATGCTAAAGAACAGTAATAGAACTTATATTATATCATCAAAATATCGACAAGAAAAAGTTGTCTGTTTGTTTGTTTATCAGTTGGTACGCGCTAATTTTAGGAACTGGACGGACTAGTTGTTGCCTGCAACTACATACGCGTGAAACTTTATAAACTATCCCGTTTTACCTATTAGTGATGCGTGGATTAACCAACACAAAAAAATTATCAATTCCGGTGATTATATTGACTAGCTGACCCGGCAAACGTTGTTTTGCCATATAAATAATTTCCCCTAACATTTAGGGGGATGAAAAATAGATGTT
>JAOTAV010027879.1:0-20917 GCA_026546445.1 Cyclargus thomasi
ATGTACTCTCATAATGGACTTCGGACGTCTTTGGAAGCATAATAAAAATTTTATTTGAAGGTAAAATTTTCATATTATCTCACTTTTAATTTGCGCATCGTGACCAATTCTGGGTCTCGGTACTGATGAGCGTCAGTGTCCCCACGCCTTTTTTTTTTTGCATCGGAAAATGCTTTACGCTTCCTCGGCAGGCTGGGGACATCGGTCGGGGTATGTGGGACTCTCCGAGGATCTACCCACTGGAATCCCATGGTGCTCCACTCTCCGCTTTAGCCGAGTTCCGGGCACTATTAACCTACCGTAATTTCCCGGCAGGCCCACACACCGCGATTCTAATTTGCGCTACACATACGTAACGATTACTTACGACTAGATCACGTGACTTTTCTTTCGAGAAATCCCATACAAAAACATTGGCGTGTACGATAATCGCTTGCCACTTGTCTAGGCCTGCAGCTAAGTCGGGGCGTCCTGGCCATGTCCCTTTTGCTCTTTAGCTGACCAATCGCCACCTCCTCGCCAAATGTCGCGACTGCTGACTTTCACCCATCCTAAAGTATTTTATGAACTCGCTCGCAGTTAACAGACTACACAAATAAACAGACGGACTGTAACGGAGATGAAAAAAAAAAACTATTATTAATTTTCCCAGTGTTATAATTAATAAAGTAATAAGGCTGTCAGACAATAAAAACCGACAGTTAAAAAAAAAGTATTTTATACTTGTTTTGTTATACTGTGTATAAGGTCTATGAAATTTAAAAGGTTTAAATCCTATTTCACCGGTTACTGATATGTGTCGGTCAAAAAAGTTGTGGATAGCCTATCAGACATTTTACTAGTAAACGGTGAAACAGGCCCTTAAAGTTAGGTAACTCAGAATCATCGAGCACATAACCGATAGAGAAGTAATGTGAGTCATCAGTGTCCGAAACTTATCAGGCACTGATAAATTAACCGCCATCCAACGCTCGCAACAAAACAGTACCAATAAGAGACCAGATCCGATACTTCCGAACAATCAGAGCGCAGTGTCTTTGGGCGGATTTTTCCGACCAAAACTAATAACATTTCCGCCCTTTTGGCTCTATGCTCGATGCTCACAATGCACATTGTCGCGATGCATATCATGTTCCCGCGCCATGATAACAACGAAGTCATCAGGCCTATAAAGAAATTTTGCCGCCCCCTAAAAAGTGCCCGGGGCCCCATCTGACCCCCCGCTACGCCACTGCGTCTAGCGATTTATAAAGGACATAGTCGAGTTTTAGCGAGGTAACCTCGGGTGGCATCATCTTCGCCTGAGAGAGTCCCACATACCCTGGTGGTCCTTCCCCAGCCCTACCGGTGATGCTTAAAGCTTTCCCCGACGAGAAAAAAAAGGTAACTCCGTAAAATAAAAAAACAGTTTCGTGTTTACAAAATTGTCTTATTTATCAGTCATATTGACACCACGTCTTATAAAATTAAATGCAAACAAGTAAATGCAATATGGATATGTTCATGCAAAGAGACTCACTGCTCTGAAATTTTATAATAATCGATTTTATTACAAAATTAATTATAATGACAAAATATTTAAGTAATAATACAAGAACATTTTTAGGAAAGCACCCAATAGAACACTCAATAATATTAAAAATAGTAATCATACCAGAGTAAAATACTAAACGGAAATAGACACTCTTTAAAGCAAAAGAAAACAGGAAAGTCTTGACGGCTTGATAATAAAAAGTTGATGAATAAACTTCACAATGTATTATCAGAGTATACAGAACCAAGTAAGACATCTTTATACAAAACGAACCGCATGTGGCTTGCATGTGTGCGCTCTAGTATACTATATGCGCCGCACCCACACATGTACAAAGCTAAGTGTCACGAGCACTAAGCGGCAACGCATAGATACTACGCACACATGCAAGGCGTTCGGGGTCAGTTTCTATAATATGATTTAGCCTGTTTCCAATATGGGAAGACTACATTTTTGTATGGAGTATCCATCTCAAATTATATTATATATTAGTATGACAATATTAATTTTAAAATTAAGTAATATTGATAAAATTATCTTTTTTATAATTCAAGTAAATTTATTCGTACAACTAATAGTAATAATCTAAACAAATTTTTGGTCAAATATGAGATAAAACATAGAAGTTGCGCTAGAAATACTATGTAGAAAGTATAATTATAAAAAATAACAAAAAAAAAATAAAAAAGAATTAATTTTACCCATACACAACATTTTAAAATTCGTAAATTTGTCATGAGATTTACAAAAGTATTATCAGTGCAGTTATTTTTTATAATTAAACTTTTGAATTATACTAAGTTTATTTTACCGATTTTCAACAATCTTCTGTATTGTTATATTTTATTATATTTAATCATTAATTAGTGTTAGATAAATGTCTAACAGAATAAATTAGAAAGGTATTATTTCCTTTCATCTAAATATAAATTGAAAACAAAATTGAGACATCCACAACGTGTTACTTTTTACTCCGCAATTAATTCGTGTCATTTAGCTTTGCTCACATAAAGACGAAAATAAAGGCCGATTTACAATTAGCCAGTAACTGATGTCAGTCGTCGGTCGGGTCAATGCTGACCTAGCACTGCTTACATGTAAATTTAATTCAAGTCAGTACAGAACGTTCTGACGAATAACTGATACGCAGTCTGAATAGACTAAGTTTTCGCCACTAGCACTGACGCCAGTTTCTCACTCAATGTAAATCTCCCTTAAAACAGAGAACGCACATCAGAAGAATGTTAAACAAGTCTTAAATATAGTATTTATTATAGGAATTAGTAGTTATGCACTTAAAACTAGACTGGCACTGAGATATCACAGAAAAACAAATTTATTACAAACCAATTCTCTCACTCATATTATTATTTTTGGCTGCTGCATCTCACAATAAAAAAAAATAAATAAGAAATTTCAGCCGACAGTGATGGGTACATACAGCAAAAACAATTAGCATAAGATTAATAATAATTAATAATTAAACTGTAAATTAAATGCAATCAATAAAATTAACAGTTAAAAACAAAGTATAAGATTAGTAATTAAGATAATGTTAATAGAATATATTATAATCAAATAAAAAAAAACTTTGTAATTAAAAATAAAAAATCAGCTGCCAAAATATATTAGAATTAAAAATTAAAAAATACAGTTAGTCAATGCTTATTAGATGTCCAGCTTTGTTGATTCCGCCAAATAATCTAACAATTTTGATATAGTTTCAACACTGACATTATAACATATGAAAAGTATATGAAGGTACTTCCATATAAATAGCAAATAAGATTACTTATTCTGATTGATGAAAATATATATTATTTAATTCGACAAAATTAATTTACTATTTGCTTCTGCCTAAATGGTAGCTGAATAAATGTTAGATTAAATGGCAGGAAACAGAAAAAAGTTCAAAATAAAATTAACTTAAATCAATCTTAATAATGAAACAGACAACAGAACACAAGAACTCGAAGTATACATTTAAGAAGTAGATTTATCCAGGTAATCTTGTTATAATTACTCATATTCTTCGACAGACAAACAAAAAACGTCCCTTTCAACATCATATTTTGTAGGAAGATTGTTGCTTTAGATTGTAAACTTTGTAATAAAACATTGCTTAGGCAGACTGCAGGCCTGCTGCAGCGAGTCAAAGGCTGACAATAATATAATTATATAATATGATTTGACTTGCCTCAGATAAGGCATGTGACTCACTGCCTTTAGGTAGGCTACACACACGAAATTGCGACTTAGAATTTCGATTCGAGATCTAGATTTTTTTTAATGGAAAAGAGTTTAAATAGATAACAACAGTTTGTATACTGGTCCTTAAGTCTTTATAGATTATTAACAGCATGGAAATCCCCGTTAACAAGAATCGAAATTCTGAATTAGAAATCCGTATGCTGCTGTCCCTACACGGTTATTTTCTTAGTCCCTCACTCACTAAAACACACGCACTCACTCCCCCAGTCACTAAGCTCAGAGCACGCGTAAAATTCACATGTCTATCAAATACCATAGAAAAACCTATTAGAAACCGATAGCCCTGGCGGATCGCACACTGTTCATATGTTTCGTTGTGGACGTCCGCATACTAACCGAAATTCCTGGTAGAGTATTTAGCTGCGTGAGAATTTTCTGATCAGAAATCCGGATAATTTGCACGCGGACACACTCTCCCCTGAGCCAAGTTCACTCACTCCCCCACTCCCTAAACCACGCCCCACTCCACTCCGTCCCGCGCTCACATGGGCACGTCGGCGACGTACTCCACCCGCAGCAGCATGTCCACCAGGTCGGCGGGGCGGAGCCAGCGCGCGGGCAGCTCACGGCACGGCGCTCGCCGCACGCCGTATAACACGCAGACCGCACACACGAAGCATACTACGGCGAACAGTTGGAAGAGGCATTTTATTGAGTCCCTGTTGACAAAGAGTGGTTTTTATTTTTATGAACATGTAACGTGCCAGTTTCAACAAAATCAATTTAAAACGATAGTGTTAGATTACAGTTTCCTAAAAAAAAATGTAATTTGCAAGAAACATTTAAAAATAAATCGATCCTAGTTATGCAACAGGAACCAACCCACATATTTACAGATCCAAGAAAACAGCCATTTTCCTTTTTTCAGTTTTCCTAAGATTTTTAATTTTGAATACTTTTTTGTTATCTATTCTTTTATACTAATAATATAACACTTAAGGGTTTGTTTGTTGGTTTCAACGCGCTAATCTCGTTAACTACTGGCCGGAATCGAAGAATTATTTTTGTGTTGGTTAGTCCATTTATCGAGGAAGGCTATATAACTTCACACTACGACCTGTAGGAGCCGAGCAGTAGTAAAAGGATTGTAAAAACGGAATATTTTATTATCTATAAAATAAGATACCTAACAAAATATTGTATGTATACAAGTATAATGTTATAGAAATAATTACTCATCATTACAATGTACACAACCAGGTGAAATTATTTAAGACTTCAGATTTTTTAAATGGTATTTTTAGGGGGCCTGCGAGCAGATGGGTTACCTGATGGGAAGCAACTACCTTCGCCCATGGACACTCGCGACATCCGAAGAGTCACAAGTGCGTTGCCGACCTTTACGAGGGGAAAGAGATAGGGGATTAGGGAAGTTGGGCCATCGGTAAGCTCACTCACTGAACGAAACACAGCACAACGCCATTTCACGCCAGTTTTCTGTGAGACCGTGGTATCACTCCGGTCGAGACGGCTCAATCGTGCCGAAGCATGGCTCTCCCACGGCAAGTAGTAGCATTATAAATGATTACAATAGGTCCGATCGCGTACAAAGAGAATATATGAGTGAATGATAACTGAACAGAACAGCGGGCCTAAAAAGGCCACTTACAAGAAAAAGGACAAAATTAATTTCTGTTAGCAATATTGCTAACAGCAATTCATTTTGTCCTTTTTCTTGCAAATAGCTAGTATTTTTTTTAAAGTTTGCAAAATAGTAATTTCAAAATCAATTTTAATGAATTTTGAAGTAATTATTTTATCAAGACTATTCGATTTTTATCATAATGTACTAAAATAAATTGCTGAGCAATTACATTGCGATATAGCAATATAAATAATATTAGGACCTATTAGCCCAAAAAGGCCTTCTGAAGCTATATAATATGAATCGTCACTGCGTAGTGTGGCCGTAACAATAATATTAAGCAGAAACTGAAAAATTTCTTTTTGGAAATGAAAATGTCTTGTTCTGAGCAAAATTATGTGATCGGAGTAATCTTTTCAGAGGCAATAGAAGGTTCGATTATGAAGGTTTCTGTATCATTAAGTCGAATTTGGCACAAGTTTGGGTTGGTTCCTTTTTGCATTACTAGGTCCAATTGTTCTAAGTGATCTTGATTATTCAGCTTTTTAAAGGGCCAGAACTCAAACTACGTATAATATTTTTTGTGTTTGTAAATTCATTGCAATAAAGTTTTTGAATTAAATTAAATATTCCATTTTTGATCTTATTAAGTAGTATATCAAACTCACCAGAAGAACCTCCTAATGCTCCTTGTGGGTGCATTGTATTTGACGCACTCAGCACAAGGCACCTCCGCTTGTGTGCCCACTGACGTCACATCTACAGGAAATAAATGACATTTAATTAGAACCGAACGAATCGAAATTATTTCCTCTTTGACAGTAAACGATTCGGACGAATCGGACGGTTCGGGGCTTGCACGAGGTTCCATGACATTTCATATTTCCATAAAGAAATCGTAACGTTTTGCCCTCGTCTGTAATTAAACGAAACAAGGACAGAGGTATCGCATAATATCCAGTGTAGAAGTGTTTTCTTTTGGCTGATGTTTTTGAGGACCAGGAAGAGGAGACCTGAGACCCCTTCTTCTGCAGTAACACCACAAAGCAATTTTACATCTAAAAATTGAAAGCACCCCAGTACTTCAAATTTCGAAATTAAATTTATAATGTGACGTCATAAAACCTAGGAACCCCACCCCTTTTCACTTTGTCACACTTTGTCGATCCCTTCAGTCATTTAAAATACATTACAGGCAAAATAACTATTACTATAGTGTGTTTGGACACAAATAACTACGGACGTCACAGAGACAACACAAACACACAACTAAAGTCCAGTTGTAGGGTAGACAGAAATTCAAACAAGCCCTATTGAAATTCCTCGCTATCCACCAACCAGACTCAAACATTAACTACAGTACCTACTAAACTACAACCCTACTTCTAATTTATTGTAACTACACACATCTTGCTACCAATAAACAAGAAGTAGCAAACTTTTATAGTTCTAATCTGTTACATCATGGTGCTATAATGCTTTCGCCCAATATTGGCGGTAGCGATCATTAACCATCTGTCGAAATATATGTCATTTCTATACAAACCGAGATTGACAACATAGTCTTGTGTTGTCACTATGCTGTTGACAATCACGGACTGTATAGAAGTGACACTGCTGCTTTGATTGGGCGGAAGCATTTCCGAGTTGTAGGTACCGCCGCTAGCGCCACACCTCATATGAAATTGAATTTTTAATTATTGAGTATTTAAAACTTCCCAAAAAACTATGTAAAGTTCAGAAAGAATTTTTTTTCGAATCTGTCAATGTAATACAATAACTATGACACCTAAAATACTTACTGTAACAAAATATTCTACAACCATCGAGTATAGAACCAAATGAGCGGAAATGTTATTAGTTTTGTTTGATAAAAAATCCGCCCAAAGCCACTGCGCTCTGATTAGTCGGAAGTATCGGAGTACGTACACACAGGTCTCTTATTGGTGCGTACTGTTTTAGTGCGAGCGTTAGTTGGTTGGCGGTCAATTTATCAGTGCCAAAACACTTATATATTTCATTACTTCTCTATTGGTTATATGTTCGATGTCTACAACTAATTACTACACAGAACTAAAGCCCACACACTAATCACATATCAGGCTACCAGAACCAGAGCCGCCCAAGCCACAATATTTTCTGTATTGGTTGACCGCGTCGATGGCCTTTTTCTAACCTCTAATTTCGTAGCCAGAGTGGTTTATAGGTAAATTCAGTATTATGGCACGAAATCCCGACTAAAGCCACACTTTGTCTACGAAATTGGAGGATTGAAGGGTGCTCACTAACATATTATAAAGAATAGGGAAAATTGCGTGTAAAACTAAATTTATTTCATAGAAATAATTATGATAGTGGGCTAAAAGATATACAGAATTACAATAATCTCTAAATTGTATTGACAAATGAGTAAGACATTAGCGATTTAAGTTTTCTATCCATCTCTTTCTCTTAAAACGTTCTCGCAAACGTATAGTATGAACTTTGTATGCAGCACAAGGTCACAATCAAAATCGAATCTATCTTTCTAAAAGACTACTGGAAAGGCTTGTAACTTTTATGTTTTTTTTAATTTTATCAAAAAACTAATGGGGTTACACCTTTTCTCAATAACTATAGATTTATTTAAAGAAAGAAAAAAAAATCGTGCATATTGTGGTTTGACCGGCTATTGCTCTGGTAGCCTCTTAATTCGTACATTAAACCATCTTGACTTTAAATCCTAGCATTGCTATTATATATGTGGAAAAGAGATAGCAATATGTGAGTGTAAGGAACAAAAACGATGGGTCAATGAACAATAAGGGAAGTTGAAACAGATACAGATCGGGGATCTGAGTAATATGGTCGGATTCTGTCAAACTCAATCAAAAGACCATCAATTACATGGAATTGACATATTCCGACCAAATGACATAGGTCCGTCAACTGGCTCTCTTTCTATTTCCCTTATTATACTTTCATCGGCGGCTACCGTACCTTGTGGACGTACACACAAAACTACCAATAACTGTATAGAATTACCGCGCTCAAATTCACAAGCAGATTTAGAGTTCAGATCGTCTATGCGTTTGTTTTGTTCCACGTAGGCCGATTCTAGAATGTTGATCTTCGATTTCAAATTATCAACGAGAGACTTCATAAACTCATTCCTAGTATTCGTCTCGTCTAGCATTATTCTCATTAAATTTATATTCTTTTCGTAACTTTTTATTTGTTTCTTGCAATCTACTTGAGTATTTTTTAAATCGTTTTCTAAATTCGTAGCGTGCTCTTTAAGTTTATCACATTTGTTGCAATCTATAACTTTATTATCTAGCGAATAAGGTTCGGTGTTGACACCGAAATTCATAACTTCTACGTCTTTGAATATTTCATACATATGAGTGCTTGTATTCGTTGATACATCTCTGCCTTCTTTAGATGGTATTTCTAGTTCTGTTGTATATATTTCTTTTTTAACTTTCTCAGTATGTTCGTTTATACTTTTAACAACAGAATTAACTTGCGTAAGCGTGTCTCTTTTGTCTATTTCAATAACCTCAATATCTTTTTCTTCTTGAGTTTGTATAGCAATGCTTTGTGGGACTTTAAGATTATCCTTTTTATTTTTATTATTTATAAATAAATCTACATCATTGCTTTTGTCTGTCTGCGTACCCACAGTATCGAATGTGGAATCAAGATGGGAGTATCTCTTTTCGAAATATTCCGTAGTGTTAATTTCTGAGAGGTTAAGCTTGGATTTGTTGTAGAAACTTAAACGTATTTCATCAAATAGAGACATGTTGGTCGGTCTTCCGGAATCTTCGTGTAGCGCTCTCAGAAAGGATTCCTCGTCTAGTATACTTGTACGACTGTCTAAAGTTAGAATAATTTTGTTAGATGGAGAACGTTATAGAATAATAAAGGTAATATGGTAGCCAATATTTAGGGCTATTGTTAAAACAGTCGTAAAAACTGGCTGAAAAATATTGATTGACCACAGAAAAGTAATCATGTGATCTAGAAAAATAAAGAAAACAGACACTGTGAAGTTTATTCTTTGTAACAATTTTTTATAAGTAAGAGTAATATATTTAGAACATACCTTGTATGAACCTGGTGTCAGCGTTGAGGCTGTCAAGCGCTGTGAGCAGCTGGTCATCTGTGTAGCTGACGTCGACGGAGCGGTCCATTCGAGAGTGGATGTGATTCGACTTGTTCAGGACGTCTTTCAGTTCCATCTCTAGTATCACCTGGAATACAGAGATAGGTTATTGAGACTCATTGACATTAAAGGTTTTTCGACTATTGCAGAGCAGGATTTATAGCCGTTTTAGACCATGGGCCATGGGCTGCGGCGTCCTAGGGGGATGGTAGCGTCCTTAATATGTTTTTATTCTGTTTTCCGTATTTGTTGATTTAGTGGCAACAAAAATACACAATCTATAAAAAATTCAACACTACACATGGTGCCCAGGGGGAGATTCCTTCGACACCGCCTAACTTTTCTTCAAATACATACGAAAAATCGGCCAGGCGCCGAACCCCATGTTTCGGTACAAATAGGCCGGCTCGACCTGAGAAATACTACGAACTCAGAAAACTAGCTTGAAACAGTGAATTTAGTGGAGACTCAAATCTCTACACCTCATTACCTATCACTATTTTGATTTCCTATTTCTTTATTCAAAAGGTCATTGCAATGCTTCTTTTGTTAGAAGTGTGAATCGAGGACGGCGATTGCTCTTTTTCAGGCGACCTTGCTTGCCCCTAAATAAAAAAAAACTTACCTTTTCCTTAATCATCTGCTGCATATACTCTTCCTGATCTTGCAGCCTTGTGGACAGGTCGGCGTGATCGGTCTTCAAGGCCTCGTTCTCTTCTAGCAGTACGGACTGTCGGCTGGCGTACATCTCGTTTATACGGTGACACTCCTGCTTGGACTGAGCAAGCAACTCTTGTAGAGTCAGTTTCTGGAAAAAAAAATGTGTGTGGTTTTTTTGGTATGTTAAAACTACTGCCTTTTAAGAGAGAATTAGCTAAAATAAAATAAATCGTAATATGGATAATGAGAATAGGGTGTTAAGAGTTGGGCTTCCAGTGAACTCACTCACTCGATACAACACAGCAGATGGCTGTCTTTGATGTCAACTGCTCTGCAGTCCTATTGGCTCTGCGTTTCATAGACCCTAGCTCTAGTCTCACTTCAGCTAGAATTCTCTAAGCTGCAGACCAGACCATTGACACTTTAATTTCATTAAAGAAACCACAGAACTTTGGATTACATACCTCGGCATCCGTAACAGCCAGCCACATGGCACTCCTGGCTCTTGCAGTGACCAGTGCCTATCTCGCCTGAGCTTTCTAAGATGCAGTCAGCCTATTGACACTTTCATAAAAAAACCACAAGCTCCGTATCCATATGTCCATACCTCAGCTTCTATTACAGCAAGCTGCTCCGCAGTCCTACTGGCTCGGCGTTTTACTGTACCCAGCTCCTGTCTCGCTTCAGCCAGTGCTCTCTCAGCTGAAGCCAGCCGCTCGCAAGCCTCCTCGCAGTCCTGACGAGCAGCGCTTAAAGACGCGTTCTCTTCACGCATACTGAAATTATAATTGATGGGTTATAGATGGTAATAAGGAACATCAGTATGTTCGCAGAATAGTTTGAAAATTCATAACAATGGCGCCTGAGGGTCACAAATACAACTGTTTTCGTTTTATTAAAAAAAATCTAAATAGTTTTAAAGTTGATGACTATTCGTTATAGCGTACGCTTTGCGTGTGACGTAGCTGGACTGATGCCTATGACTTGCCTCCTCGCGTGCCACGGCGTGGTGCGGCGCGTATCTCGTGACGTCACATTGGCGTAGACGAAGTGTAACAGGGAGTGATGACACAAAACTAAAGAAACCCTGTCTTTATAGTGTGTCATCACATTACAAATTTTATAAATTTAATGTCACAATTATAAATATTCGGGTGGTTTCAATTTTTAGATGTAAAATTGCGAATTTATGACACCACAATTGGTCTTGCAAATGTTACTACCCGTGGGCTGTGACAAGGGGGGAGTGAAATGTGAGTAACGTACTTTATGGATGGTCCCTTTTCTTTTAAAAAATAATTTCGCGATGATTTTTTCCGTACATTTGAAGAGGCACAACTGTTTTTAAGCGACTGCGCTAGGAGGGTAATTTTTCGGGAGTATGTATGTATAATTGTTTGGCACGCTCTGCAGCCTAAACAGCTTAATGGATTTTGAGAGGTGTAGTTAAATTCGTATTTTCTGTGAGAGTGACACTAGATATTATAACAAAAAATAAAAAAACGACAAAATGGTGGATTTTTGGCGCCGAATCGGAATGTTGCATTGTTTAAATTGCACTGTTTCCTGCAGTCAGGTTTTTTGTTTTTTGACACTTAGCTTGTTAAACTTACACGTTAAGCTGTGCCCTTAGTGTGTCCCTCTCTGCAATGACAGCTCCAAGAGCCTCCTCGTGATCGCGGCTGGTGACCTCCAGCTGTGCTCGGAGAGAGTGTGCCAGGTGGGACTTCTCCCGAAGCTCACACTGCAGCTCTTCTAAGATTTGGAAACCTTGAAAAAGAAATTAGCAGGCTCAACATGACCCTTGTTAAAATATAAATAAGTAGAAAACAGATTTCCTGACAAAGGGAGCAATTTTAAAGGGTAAAAAATGCCCAAAAAACATCACATGAATAATGGACTCTCCCAAAGCAGGAAAGGGTAGAAAATTGACAGAGATCCTTACCATCACCCGAAATGCCTGAATCTGAGTCTTGTGGCACCTGTCCACCTTTCAAATTGAAACTGAAAATAAATGTACATAACTTTGTAGAAACACAATTCCTCTTATCTAGTTTCAAAAATATGAAGTCCATTTAATCTGCAGCTATATGTCTCTGACAGGACATATAGCTGTAGCAGGTCCCGTGCCCACTTCATTGAATGTTTAATACATCTTACGGGAAATGGATTAGGTGCATTGCTGTAATGAAAAATCCAAAATATCTTACAAAACCTTTGTTTAGTAAGTTACATCATGAATTCAAACCCAAAAACCCTAATAAGGGTACAATTACTGCTACAAATGCTACCTTAAAAATTTACAAAATGTTAATTACCTCTCATCTAAGTCTAGTTTAATTTTTTGGTTTTCACTGTAGTAGTTTAAAGTTGATGCTAACTTGGACACAGTTATTTCTGGATCATTGTGATCAGGGTCTAATAATGATCGAAGGAAGGTGTACTCTGACCTAAAAAATACAATTTTCAATCCGTTATTGGATATTATGAATATGAAAAACAAACATTACCAAATATATTTAAAAAAACTTAAAAAAATAGATAAATTCTAAAGAAATTTCTTGATAAATTAGGCTTCAATATCTTGACTTATTTTATGCTACTTGTGTATTTAGTGTTCTGTCTACACTAGAGTAAACGGAACGCAAAATCAAAATATATTTTGACCATGAAACAATGCTTAGATACAATATTGTGCTAGAATACTCTGCTTTTTGTTTCCTTAGTTAACTTAGACCAAGGTTCTGTTCAAATTTCGAGTTTTATCAAGCAACAGGGCTAGTTTTGTTTACTTACTTATTTGTTTTGGCGAACGGTGCAAATTTGTCCATCAGTGTACTAACAGATACTGTGCTAGATTTGTCCACACCACAACAGTCGAATATTTGTACCGCTGTGACAAAATATTCTAAAAATATAACAATAATCCAAGTAAGTTTACCAACGCAAAAGTTATAAATATATTTTCTGAACTAATTATTGCTTACCGTCAGCGTTCATATCGCCGTCTAGGTTCATCTTCTATTCAATTATGTGTTCTTAAATACAATGGATGCTTGTTCAGAACTAAATCAGTTAAAGTTTAAACCGTTTTAAATAAGCGATAATTTTAATTTTTATCACACTTCGTTGATCTTTTATAACTTCAATTTTCAACAGAAGAATACGATGTTGCCAGTTATCGGTTTTTCAATTTTGACAAATTAAAATAATTATTAAGTGTATATATTTTATTTTTTTGCTTAAAATTAGATCGATTTCCTTAAATGTTATAATATTTAATAATCAATCCTAACTCTGACAATTTTTTACAATACTTTATTGGCATGTTGTTCTTGTTCGTGAAAGCTTAAATAAATTAATAAATTTCATAAATTTAATTTTCTACTATTGCTCCTTGGAGTATGGCAGCACATGTCCTGTCAACGGGCAAAAATGTTTCTTTAAATTTCAAGCAGTTTTCTTTAATCTGCCACTGACCATTGGCAACTACCATGTGATTATTCTGTCGGCTTGACAGCCAATGAAATTTGGTTAAATCGGTAATAGTGAACGTAGTTCTTACTAGGAACACACCTAAAGTAGGTACTAAATATTTCCGGTAGCTATAAATAACCATCAAATTCATTCATAAACCAAATAAATAATTGTGAGGTCAGTGGCTTTTGACCTATTCTATTCCTAATAATACTTTAACAATATTCCTAAAGCCACTATCGTCCGAATATTTTTTTAAAGTTACTCCTTCTTTATAAAAATATATAAGACAAGGTCTGGTGTGTGTGACTTTGTTTCCAATGCATCATAGGGGAAATAGAAAAAGAGCCAGATGACGTGCCTAAATCATTTGGTCGAAATATGTTGATTCTACGTAACGTAGACACGTTACGTAGAATTAACATATTTCGACATCGGTTTACACGTACTAAGTAGATAAGTAGGTAACTAAGTTTTAAGTTATTAATTGCATGCAAACACAAAATTTAGTAGTAAGCTGCAAGTTAAAATTTAGTTAACTACCTATCCAGATAATTAGAAATTTTCCTATTTTTTCTGTTAAGTTGGTAAGCGAGGCTTGTCTCTTGACACCATGATACGTTCGGAGGTACATTTCAGAACAATTTAGTTAAATTCACAAGTGGCGCATTCGGGTTCAGTTCTTCGTCGTGCTTCTTTTAGTAGGTAATTTATTCCTTCAAAACCTCATCAACAAATTGAATGTATTTACTTCAGTAAGTTGTTGATTGTCCATCTTTAAGTCACTTAAAATTTAGTTACCTACTTGTCTACTTAATACGTGTAAACACATAAGTCGCAATCTGTCGGCTGAGTTTGACATAACCTGACCGACTTACTTAAATCCATGGATCAGTTTCAAATTCTCCAAATGTACTTCATATACGCAATCATTTACCAGCACAAAAATAACTTTAAGAAGCAAGCATCTCTACTGAACTACTATATGGTATTGTGTGAAACAGTAAAACAAAGGTAATAGGCTGCAATAGGCGTTTTATTGATATTTTTATCTGTTTCTGATGGTTCGCAATATTTTCTCCAGTCCTGGCAGCACAGTCAGCGTGGCCAGCTTCGTTTCAATCATTGAGAAGTCACTCAACTCCATCTGAAAAAAAATAGAAACGAAAAACCTAACTGTTATTTAATAAAGATTTTGGCAATTATAAATACCACGTATCTTGATGGGGGAAATTTAAAGAGAGCCAGTTGACAGACCTAATTTGGCTGGAAAATCCAATTCCATGTAAGCTGCGATCTGCCGGCTGGGTTTAACATAGCGTGAAAAATTTACTTAGATCCGCAATCGGGCTCTGTTTCAGCTTCCCTGATAGTAGCTACGACATGTCAATTTCTTAATTAAACAAAATTTTAATCATGTTTACTCTGAATATGGTGATAAAAATAATATGACTCATGCGGCGGACACGTCGGATCACTACTCAAATAGGCGCTAGGTGCTCCTGTCTTATATATTTAAATGTCACATTAAAACTATTCCTTCCATTTTTCACATTGATCACCATTGATTGATTTAAGAGCGTCCGTAGCTTAGTGGTTAAGACCTTTGGTTCGCACTCGAGAGGGTGAAGGTTCAAACCGGGGTGAAAGCGTGTACCAATGAGACTGCATTTTCTGGTCTCAAGTACATAAAACGGTACGATGCTCATTGCCGTGGGACGAATGGTTTCGTTCAGTGAGTGAGTTTACCAGTGACCCAACTTCCCTAATCCCCCTATCCCTATTCCCTACTCCTCCTTAATATACTAGTAATATAAAGCTGAAGAGTTTTTTGTTTGTTTGAATGCGCTAATCTCAGGAACTACTGGCCGAATTGAAAATTTATTTTTGTGTTCGTTAGACCATTTACCGACGAAGGCTATGGGCTATATAACATCCCGCTACGACCAATAGGAGCCGAGCAGTAATTAAAAAAAAGTTGAAAAAAACGGGCTAATTTATAGTTACACGCGGGCGTAGTCGTGGGCAACAGCTACTGATTATTATCTATAGCTGCCGATACGAAATACGTAAACCAGTTATGGTTACATACTCTCTTAGACACTATTACAAACTCTAGAATAGGAACCATCCATAAAATAGATGTCGACAGGGATAGACGAAGTGTGACGTATGACAGGGAAAAATCGCTCGAATGTTATTCTGATTCAAGATTGTTTTCGGGACATAATAAATAAATGATTCCTTATTCCTGTAGCCTAATTTATCTAGAAAAGGCTGGCATCGCACTTTAAACTCTTTAGATGTTGCAAGTGTCCTTGTGCGACAGTATTTACTTGTGTTAGGCAGACAGCCTATTTACCGTCTAATAACGGCAGTCACTTTCCATCAACAGGAGACCAGCCTGCTCGTTTACCTACTAATTAAAAATAATAATATTTATAGAAGCTTCACACCACGTCAGTCTGGCCCCATGCTAAGTACCCGAGAGACTTGTGTTACAGGCACCAGATAACGAAAACATATTTAATACTCTTTATACTAGGTATACATATATTTAAGATTTTTATTATATGATACATGTATTTAATACACATCGAAGACCCAGTAGCATTGAAAAACTTTTTGCTCCATCGACGGGATTCAAACCTGCGACCCCCGGCTACCAACACGCTTACCAACTGAGCCACAGAGATCGTCAAAAAAAATCAATACATAAATAAGTCTCTGAGTTATCCGTTAAATCCGCCCAGGCTTACCCCGTCCGGCGGATCCATCTCCCTGGTGGGGAAGCGGCCGTACATCCGCTCGCAGACCGCGCACACGCCGCACCACGTTCTGAACGTTAGCGTGTTGATTTCCATCTGAAAATTGAGTGGGATACCAGAATTTATGCCACTCAAGGCTTAATTAGCAAACATAAGCTAACACCATGCAGATAGTTCAACTCTGTTGTGCGTGCGGCCCTGTGTGCGTGCGCTGTGAATACACAACTTTTATTCATATGGTCGTGACGCGCCCCCCTTCCTATTGTGACAAATTTGAAATTAGACATCAAAACATTTAAAACAAGCTCAGTAATTAAAAATTTCGACATTAAATTTATTTTATGTGATGTCATACAACTAAGGCCCTACCCCAATCACACAATTTTACCCTTCGTCTACCCCCTCCCCGCTCCTTTTATGTGTGACGTACTTTATGGATGACCCCTATGCATCGATAATAACAAATGCAGTATACATTCGCCTCTTGTTACCTCAATCTTATCTCCGTCCAGTCCATCGCTTTCCAGGGTTAGTTTGATGTCGTCAGGGTCACCCCCCTCCACATACTCCCCCCACTGCATTATGTTCTGGAACTCTCTCACGTGCTCCTCAGTCAGTATACCTCCCATCATCAGTATCAGACCTTCAGGGATGTCCTAAAATAGTAGAGAGAATACAGTGTTAACAAATATGCATGTAGTTACGTATTGTTGTATAACGGGAGAAATTAAAAGAGAGCCAGTTGACATAGATACGTCATTTGGTCGGAATATGTCAATTCCAGTCGTGATCTGTCTGCTAAGTTTGACATAAGGCGACCAATAATACTTAGATTCCCGATCTGTATCTGTTTCAACTTCTCTGATATGTACCATATCTATGGGAAAACTTTTTAGGAAAGACGCGTCGCACGTTAAGGAGGGGAGGGGGATAGACGTAGTGTGACGTGGTGTGACAGAGGAGATGTCACAAAACTAAAGACCCCTTTCTTTCTTTACAAATTTCATAAATTTATGGGGGGTGGTTTAAATTTTTATTTGTAAAACTGCAAATTTCTGACATGACACGACATTATAGAGAGGGGGGGGGCTCTTAGAAATGTGGCTACCTGTGACAAGGGAGGGGAGGGGTCTAAAAATCATGAAATTTTTGTGACGTAATTTAAGGATGGTCCCTAACTCTCTAACAATTTATACTTAAGCAATCATAATGTTTCCGAATGACACTCACGGCAACAGGCATCCTGTATCCGTCGCGGAAACGCCGCAGCACAGTGAGATATAACAGTTGCTTAGACTTCTGTATGTTCACGTGGCGCGCCGCGAACTGCATCGGTGTTATGTCTTGAACGAACAAAAATGGTCCATAAGAAATTAATTCGGATTCAAAATGTTTCCTATCTCTCATATGCACACGCACGCCGTGCCGTTCAGTTGTTATGTATGAGCAATTAGAACTTTCTCATGACACGAATGATCGTGACATCATGACACGATAAATACGGCTACTGCCTTAGTAATGTTTGGACCTGCATAGACGCTTTGACATGAACACGGGAGCGACACGGTACGGTGACCGTGCGGCGACCGTATGCATGTGAGAGGCAGAAAAGGGACTGAGTGCCTTTATTATTTGCCCACTTATTGTGTTGACCTAAACACTATTAGTTTTTAAATCTAAGTCAGTAACAATTTTTAAAATTGTTAAATTAATGTTAGACACCCTAGCATAATATACTAGTCCATATTATACAAACAGCTCACCTGCGAGCGCGTTAGTATCAATTGGAAGTGTGAACCGCGCGTTCTTGCGGGAGAAGACGCGCGGCACGTGCAGCCAGTCCCCCAGCCCGGTGACGCCCTGCTCCCCCTGACCCCCCGCAAGGTCCCCCAGACCCCCCGCACGTAGGAGATCGCGTGTGCGCGCCCGCTGAGGCCGCGTACGCAACGCTTCTTGAAGGACGTAGCGACGCTGGAAGGGAAATAATATTTCATAATGGAAAATGGCAAAATGTGACAAAGAGCCATCTGTGTGTGCAATCCATCGAGTATACAACTAATAGAGTAAAATGAGCCATCTGTACTGATTAATTACCACTAACATTCGCACTAACACAGTACAAACACTAACAAGTGGCCTGTGTGTACCTACCTCGATACTTCCGAAAATATTTGAAGTTTTAACTCCAATAAGCACATGACCCAAAAAATATATTATAGAATGATTTTCACTCTTTAATATTGGATAAACTACGAAAATTTGCAATTTTACATCTAAACACTGAAACCACCTCAAAGTTTCAAATTGCGGGACTAAGTTTATAACATTTTAAATGTGCTTTCACAAAACTCAGAACCCCCTACCCCCTGTCACACTCTGTCTACCCCATCCTCCCCCCTATCTTTACGTGTGACGTACTTTATGGATGATCCCTTAAGAACCATTGAATTATCGGAAAAGAGCTACCTTTGTATCAAACTCCGTCTCAATCGCCTCCTCGTCCACGTCCCTATGCAGATACTTCAATATCTCATCGTCGAGGAACGAGTCGGGTTTTCTAGGGGCTGGTTTAAGGAGGGGCAGGAGGGGCGTGTCGGGGGGCGGGGCGATGGAGCCTCGGGAGCTGTGGTTGCGAGAGTCCGTGTCTATGCCAGCTACCTGAGGAGACAATAGAGTAAGTTGACTGGCATTATGGTAAGACTCATTCACACACGGATCACCAATGCAAAAAAAACTCATTAAACACCCTTTTTTTGGAATATATTTTTCTTACCTTTTTCATCAACTAATATATATATAGGTACAACTAAATAACCTGCGTCTCAGGGTCTGAAAGTCTATGTCTCGAGGTACGCGTGCGCCGCTTGCTATACTACTGTTGCAGCTATGGGATAATAGACCATAAAACCTTGTAACAAGATCTAGCTATGTAACAAGGTCTACCTGAGTCTCGGGTCTTGCTGCGCCTGCGCCGGTTGCTGTACTAGTGTTACAGCGATAGAATAATAAACCTTAATGCTATGTAACAAGGTCTTTTTTTTTTGTTTTTTTTTTGACATTCGAACGTTAATGCGTTTCGTGTTTACATAGAATTTTATATGGGACTTGTACAGCGCCACCTATACGATGCTCACGGTCACATGTACAAATCCCATATAAAAATCCTAGTAAGCTCGAAACGCGTTCACTATCGAATTTTAAAAAAAACTCGCACTTACTAATTTACTTACAGGTTGAGGTTTATTTCGCGGAATATTGCTAAAAAAAACTCAATTTACTAAATTTAAAGCTAGGGATTTCCGCAAGTAACGCTTGATTCTATTAACTAGGTATAAGATATTAAACCTTATTGCTATGTAACAAGGTCCACCTGAGTCTCGGGGTCTTGCTGCGTCTGCGCCGCGAGCCCCGCCGACGTGAGTCGGTCGCTGCCGCCGCGCACCTTGCGACGCCGTTTGCCGCGACGACGTACTTCACCTGCAATAGGGATGTCGACAAGGTCAACATTTCGCAAATATTTCTAATAAATTTAAGATATAATGGTAAAAAACAAGTATCTCGTAAATTTCAGCTTAATAACTTCTATATAATTTTTGTAATAAGCCCTAAAAGTTGGGCAGGCAAGTCATTTTTTTAGTACCATATTTTTAAAATATTTATATACCGTTAGATAAATTAGATAATTAACAACAACTTTTGCTATAAAACTACTACCATAAAAGCAATATTTGACATAGTTATCGAACACAGACTTCCCGCGTTGCGTACAAACTACCTAGAGGTGACGTCATAACTAGGCATAGTTTTATATAGAGCGTTATTGGCAGGTCAATTTTATGTGATATTTAAATTGCCATATCTTAAAGACAATTTAAGCAATCGGCGTTATTCTTTCACCAATATTTCTATTTATGGGAAGTCTTTTATAACAAGTAATAATAAAAAGAATATATTCGATCATACTAAGTACTAACACTGCTAATTATATACTACTAATATACTCTAAGGGCATGTTTCACCGCTTACATCATAAATGTCGGATAGTCTATTCGCAACTTTTTTGTGACAGATGTTTTAAGGAGAATATGTCGACAAAGTTATAGATATCCTAACAAAAACTTTATCAGTAAGCGGTGAAGCAGGGCCTAAAATATTGAGGAAAGCTTTAAACAGTGGTATTTAGGGCTGTAATAATGTTTACTATGTTCACAGTAAAGGTAACAGCGTTAAAAGCGAAAAAAATATTAGTGACTTTTATGGGAAAACTAGTGAAACTCGTCGCAGCAGCATTTGCGCATTAATAGTCACAATAAAATTTATTCTTAAATAGTGCCTGTTTCAGAATTCGGTGAGGCATCAGCCTATTTCTGTACACAATCTTCATTATTTTAAAGACGGTACCAGCTACCATGTCATGATTAGTCTAAATTTAAATTTTTGACTGGTACCGACTTCAAAATTATGAAGATTGT
>JAOTAV010027890.1:0-20915 GCA_026546445.1 Cyclargus thomasi
AAATATGTGTATAGTATAAAAGTGTTAAATATATTTCCGTTGTCTGGTACCTGTAACACAAGTCCTTCGGGTACTTAGCACAGGGCCAGATTGACGTGGAGTGAAGCGTCCATAGATATTATTATTATATTATATAGACACAAAACTGTGTATAGGGAGACTTTGTTAGACTTTTTTTTAACGTCCCTGGTCTAAACTCAACATTTTACAATGCCTGCTACAAGGGCAAGCAGACATTGTACCTATATATTTTATACACCTGTATAATGTCTGCTTGCCGCTGCGTAAGTAGTTACATTAGTAAGGCCAAGATTTTGCCAAGCTTATTTAAATATAATGTAGATAAATGCCATAGGGTGGGTATCTCCTCCCCCTCAAGTCCTCAACTACTGGACCGATTGATGAAACATTATAACTAAATAACAAAATAAATAAAATTAATATGAAAATTAAACAGCATATATTTAAAAACAATTATAAAAGTATCAAAATCTCTTCGTTCATTCGTACTCAAGTCTTAGCGCAGGCGATCTCAAGTCATCCATATTGATACGTGCTATCTCCAACGACTCTTTTGAGGCGTAGTCTTCATCGGAGTATAGCGCTGCCAGGTGGTCTTGATATATCTTCTCACAAGCATCCATGGGTGGTAAGGTCTTACCGTGGTAGCCAATTGCATCTATAGGCCCGACTGTCAGGTACGGCACGGGTGACGTCACATCAAAATGTTTATCTGGAATGTTTGGTAATCGTCATGATCTGCCTTTACAGAAACACAGTGTTAAAAACGAAGAGAACGGTTTCAAGTTATCCTATCCTTACTATTATTATAAACTAGTTGGTGCCCGCAACTTCGATGCGCAAAAATTTATTCATTACGCGGGAACCGTACATTTTCCAGGGATAAAATGTATCCTATATGTTGCCCAGAACTAGAATAGCTATTAAACAAAAAGGATTAATTTAAATCGTCAGTTCGTCCGTCCAGTAGTTCCCGAGATTAGCGCGTACAAACAGACACGTTTTTTATGTCGGTATGTGTTCTTTTACTGTTCCTTACCACCCCCACATTGATTATTTTGTAAAAACATCAAATGTACAGAAACTCCAATTTTACTGTTTTTTTATATGTATAGATTGATGCGAGAGTATGTAACCTCTAATCTCACTGTTACCTCTTGCGCCCGAGACTCTGAAGTAAGTTTGCGGAAAGGTATGAAGGTACTTCAAGTCTCGGGACACAAGATGCCTTTATATAATGCGGGAAATCAAAAGAGTTGACGGTCCTACGTCATTTGGTCGGAATACGTGAATTCCACATAAGTCGTGATCTGTCCGCTGGGTTTGACATAACCCGATCAAATTACTCAGATCCCCAAACCGTTTCAAATTCTCTGATTGTACATATACAGTTCCGGCGTTATAAATTTTCGGTTTATTATGTTAATAAAGGTGTAAAGGTATTGGTGTTATGTGATGTCAATCCCTTTTGTTCGAGCATGCATCATCCTTTCAGATCAGCTTGTCTCAGACGTTAGCGTAAAAAGGGGGAAAAGTATAGAATAGGAGTAAAAGAGACAGCAATAACCGGAGTTAACTAGGGTGCCAGTAGGCCTAATACCGGCCTCATGTGATGAGAGGTTTTTTTTTATATTTATTACCATAATCCCCCTAACGTAAGCAGGGATTGTTTTTTGCTTTTATTTTTCTTTTGCTTTTTTATTCATTTTTTCTTTTTTGTATTATTTCTTTTTTTCATGTGATGAGAGATTTTTCTGTTCTTCATGTGATGAGAGGTATCTAGTTACCTCTCATCACATGAGTGGTATCTAACGTACATTTCACCCTCGCTGATCGGCTAAAAGCACTAAATGGTTTGGACAAGCGGGAAAAAAGAAAGAGAAGGGAATAGGAGTAAAAAAACGGTACTTACGGTCAATATCAACTGACAAGATCTCAGTGGTCTAAGATCCAACATATTGTGCATCTCCCTGAGTGGTTGGTGCATATAGCTCTAGATGTTTTAGGACAAATGGGAAAAAAGACAGAGAAGGCAATAGGAGTAAAAGAGACGGCACTCACGGTCAATATGATCTGGCATGATCACTGTAGCCTCAGATCCGATCACTTCTGGCTCCGTGGACGGCAGACATAGCTCCAGATGCCGTCGACCTGACTGCTGGTCTGTGACCCCGCCGGGGGGTGGTGGTATGTCAGTCAGGGGTACGAACACTTGGATGTCTTTTCCAGCTGGTCTGAGGCTTAGTAATCTGATGAAAAAATATACAGTTTATGGCGCTCAAACAGTTGGAGATTTTTTAGATGATCAGTTCAGGTTGCTATACTGTAACTACGAAGGATTTTGGTTGCCTTACGAAAATTTACGGAGAATATTTTTTTTCTCAAAATACTTTCTTGAATAATGAATGACGAAAGCAAAAAACATATCACATTTAATCAAAAACCGGAAATAAGTAAAATAACCCAACGAGTAGAGCACGACAAATTTAACCCTTCCTTTTACTTTATGGTTGTCATTTTCTGTATAAATGAGCATAATATCATTCCACATTTAAAAAAACCAATTACTTATTAAAAAACGAGCTCTCCCGAATCGCTCCGAAGATTACGTCACAGGAGACGAGCAGAACTACAGCCAGCTTCATCGCTGCTATGTGACTATGAAACACGTCGAATGAAGCAGTATATATGCCAGTGTCCGCGTAACATCTGATATCGAAACAATGAACATTGTTCAAACAGGTGTTCCTTTTTCGAATGTTACGAATGTTTTTCGTTACGCAAAGATGACCGATGGCTGGGCTTGAAATGGTCAGCTAAAGTAAGTTATAAGGCCGTTTGTCCACCGCAAGCCGTCAACGAAATTATTTTGGGCCGATAAAATGCAAGACATAGACTAAGTTTCATTTTGCTCTGCACCACTACAGAGCAGTGACGACAGTCGCTAGACCATTGTCGGTAGAAAATGAAACCTATAGCCTAGATCATAAAGTGGCATTTTGTCAGTCCAAAATGATCTCGTTGACTGCAACGGCTTGCGGTGGACATGCGACTTAAAATTAAGGTATACGAACTGTGAAGTGAAATGTATATCGACAAAAGAGAAAGGTATATATATACGACCACTATACGCTCTCTCCTTCTAAATGACTTTTACTTTTTTCCATTTCCCTATTCCCGGATCCTTGTTCTTCTTCCGGCCATAGACGACTTGTATCCATCAGGATGTCAGCTCTTTTGCACTCTAATTTCATAAAAAAACTCAGTCAAAAATGGCACCTAAATGCAGCCAATGTGATATTATGACCATGATTATATTACGTTATGACTGGTTTACACGTATTAACTAGATAAGTAGGTAACTAAATTTTAAGTTATTAATTGCATAAAACACAAAATTTAGTAGCAAGTTGCAAGTTAAAATTATTTATTACTTAACCAGATAATCAGAAATTTTTCAATTTTTTCTGTTAAGTTGGTAAGCGGGGATTGCTCTGTCACGTTTGGACAGGTATATTTTAGCACAATTTAGTTAAATTCTCAAGTGTAGTGGCGCATCTTGAGTCAACTAAAGAGCTTAGCTACTTAAATTCGTTTGGACATACACTAAAAATTAAGTCACTTAAAATCTAGTTACCTACTTATCTACTTAATACGTGCAAACCAGACATTAGTTTCCGAATCAGTGGCGAGTAGGTTAATTTTAGTAAATTTTGAAAAAAAATTTTTAATTTTTTTTTTAATGAACAAAACAAATGTCTCTAAAAAAACTTTATTCCTTTAACATAAAAAGTAAAATAGCATTCCACGCCTAGTCTGCACCAAGCTGTTAAAGCCCGTAACCAATAGATCACGATGGTCAATGGTATTAATTGTGCCACAGGTTTATGGAACCCTCACAATACGGTTATACGGCCATTTTAGTATTCTCAGGTGTAGGGAAATACGTTAATATGACATTTAGACCATAAATAACAACATTGTTCTATAAATCCCGACTCCAAAAGCGAAACGCGGATCGTGACATTCCCGCAGTCTTTATGGCATTGCCATTGACATACCACCTATAGAGATACCGCAGAACTACATGATGCGAATGTTTTGAAATTGGTGTTAAAAATTATCGTCAGCCCCTTTTCAAATGACCCCGGTCGTCGTGTTGCGTAAAGTAGTAATATATGAGAAATTAGAGAGCTACATGGCACGGCGACCGTACGTAATTTGTAAACGGGGATCGTAGTACTCCATCAACTAGCACATTCTTCCACATGTAAAACTTCTCAACCGCGGTGCCGTCATTTTTTTTTTGATATTTAGGGAGCAAGCGAGCAGACGAGTTACCTGATGGTAATCAACTACCGTCACCAATTCGTAACGGTAGTTGATTACCATCTCGTGATATCCGATTAGTCGGAAGGGCGTTGCCGGCCTTTATTAGGGAATAGGGTTAGGGCATTAGAGAAGTTGGGCCAACGGCAAACTTACTCACTGAACGAAACACAGCACAACGCCGTTTCACGCCAGTTTTTCTGTGAGGCCGTGGTATCATTCCGGTCAAGCCAGCCCATTTGTGCCGAAGCATGGCTCTCCCACGGCAATGAGCATCCGTATTATGTACTTGAGATCGGAAAACGTCTCATTGGTACACGCCTCCACCGGGGTTTTCATTCCGTCTAAGCTCAGTTCCTAGAGCTACATTTTTTAAAAAAATTTTGTAAGTCAAAAGTGAAATCGGCCAACCGACGAATTAAGCCGGAAGATTTGTGCGCTTAGTTGCTTCGTAAACCATTTCAAAGGCATTTTGTGAACCTTTTTTTCATCAACTCTTCTATAGTATTTACTCTTCTGGGGGCCTATTAACCGCTTACTGATAAAGTTTGTGATAGGCTATGCACAACTCTTTTGACAGATTTTCCTTCCTGTCCTATCAAAACTTTGTGGATAGCCTATTCGACACTTATCAGGAAGCGGTGAAACAGACCCTTAGGTCCCTTAGTTTAGGTTACGTTACGTATGTCATAATGCATAATCGTCTAGGGAGCGCGTTACAGGCAGCTTTCATCAGTGGCGTAGCGCGGGTATCGGCGGCCCGGGGCGGGGGACAATTTTGCCGCCCCCTAGTACAATTTTGCCGATCCCTTAATTAGGCTTTTCAATTCAATTATATACTTTTTCATATATTTTTTTGGATTTTTTTCTGCCAGCGCAGATACTGTCATATAGCTAAGTAGGGAAAAAATCGCACGAAAAAAAATCGTGGTGCGGACATGGACATCTAATTTTAAAGAATTTTTCGGCAAGCACCGTCATCAGTATTTTGCAATTACGCACCGTGTAGGTATGGAATTTCCGGAATTCGTCACAGAATAAGTCTGTGCTATTTAAAAAAGTACGCAATATTCCGTACTTTTTTAAATAGCTCCGACTTTATAGTCGTGTTAGAAATAGTGAGATATTTAAAATATTTTTATTATTTTCTGCGAAATTTTGCCGCCCTCCAAAAGGTGCCGCCCGGGGCGGGCTGCCCCCCTGCCTCCTACGCTGCGCCACCGGCTTTCATATTATGGAACAAATTCAAAGTCGGATGGAACATCGACGGGAGTTATAGTAAAATCTAAACTCCACTGTCTATATTTTATGCCTATTTGGGTTGCGGGCCGGGGGGTATCGTAAATGAAACCCGCCTACCGCACTATATATAGCCTATCGGTTATCGTTCACAATTAAAGTAGTAGGATAACTTGATTTTTGCCAGATAGCTTCGTCGTAAGGTATAACGAGCAATAAGGCAGAGTACATAAAATTTATGTTCTATTCAAATTTAATTGTGCTAGGCTGAGGCGAACATGCGTGCTGATTTCGTGAATTACTTTTCGAGCTTCAAATTTTTGAGTCATTTGTGTACCTTTCAATTTGTATCTTTCTAAAAGGTAAAATCTTTCTACAAAGGTTTTGAAAATTAACCATTTTCAGTACTAGATTTTCCTAAAATCTAAAATTTTCAGAAACGAATGCGGGTAGTAAATTTATTCAGAAAAGTATTAGTATTATATTCAGTAGTAAATTTCCTAATGACGTAATCTCGCATAATTTTTGTTCATTCCTTTTTTGCATTTTGTGAAATGTTTTTTACTGAAATTAGGGTTTTGTACCCAAAGGGTAAAAACGAGATCCCATTACCAAGCTTATAGCTAGAGTATTACAATTTTTACAGAATATATGTATTTCTATTGCCAATATAGCAACAAATACTAAATATAAAATAAATTAAATATTTGAAAAGTGGCTCCCATACAACAAACGTGTTTTTCTCGAGTTTCTTCTTCAAGTGTATATCTAAAGCAGTTTAACTTTCAGGATATTCAATTGATTGCTCTTTTCTGGTACGAAACCCTTCGTGCTCGAGTCCAGCTTGCACTTGGCAGTTTTAGTATCATTTTGACAATCCTCACTAATATATTTATTTTTAATTCAAATATTATAGATGCGAAAGTGGGTTTGTTTGTTCATCCATCACGCTTCAGCGAAGCTACCAAGCGACTTTAATTTTGGCATAAGCTTAGTTTGAAATTTGAAGTAACTAGCTATTTTTTTATCTTGGAAAAACATTATGTTTCCAAAGGAGTTTCCATGAGAGCGAAGTCGCTGGCAGAAACTAATTTCCAACGATTAAAGGAACCCTAAAGCAATGAAACACCAACACAAACACCAGAATATATTCAGTAAATGCGCGCTATCTTCTTCTTGTGTAGTATGGGGTCCAGGTGCCAGGTCTCGTTGCCGCCGCAGGAGGTGAGCACGAGGCAGCCGCCTGGCACGATCGGTGGGTCGCTGTCTGGCACGCAGATGTTGTCGCGGCAGAATGTCGCTGTACCTGTGACAGTATCAGTTGCAGTGGCGTAACTATACCGTTCGAAGCCCGTGGCAAATTCGTTTTCGTTCCACTATGTCAAACCAATACAAAAACACGTCAAACGGTTATTGTGAAAAATGATCGCTTGCCGCTTGTCTAGGGGGGCTGATCGAGGGCCCCTTCCGGCTGGGGGCCCGTAACATTTTGCCGGCTTGCCACCTTGTGGTCACGCCACTGATCAGTTGGTTGAAAACGATAAAGAGATTGTTGTCGGTGCAGTCGTAAGGTGAAAAAAATAACATATATACGGTCGAGTTGAGAAACTTCCTCCTTTTTTGGAAATCGGTTAAAAATTACGACGAAACGTTTTGTGATCAGGTAAGCTCATGCACTTCGTCTGGCTACTCTCAACGGTAAACAGAACTAAGCGTAGCGAACTAGTTGTAGAGAAGTTTTACTGAGTAAAAAGTTAAAAATCTATATTAATACCGGACGTGTCAGATCAACTGGTACGTAAATGTTGTCAAAGTGAAATACCATCGCACCAGTCCAGCCATGGATTGGCTATAAGAAGTTACGACATACGACTTAAGGTCCCACGCCAACTACCTTAGCAGGACAGTGGTATTGTATAGTTAGTTCAACTCAGTTGTGTTCGCGGCCCTATGTGGGGGTAAGCGTTATTTACTCGTATGACGCCCCTCACTTCACTGCCCCATTACTGAAAGCGCACAAGCGCACGCACACATAGGGCCGCGCTCACAATTAAGTTGAACTATCCGTATCTATTTAAAACTAATATATTCTTGACTTTAAAATTTTTATGGACATTCTATAGACTATGTTTTATCAGCATAACTTGTTTAATATTTTTTTGATATGTACCTAATTAGTAATGAGTAAAATTAATATGATGATTCTTCTTTAACGAATTGATTGTTGCACGCCACCTGAACAGCGAATGTATGGACATGAATTATAATTTTAAGATCTATCCTAAGCACTACATTTTTGCAATAAATATATTTCATTTCATTTCTATATAGATTCGTTTCAGCAAGAGTTCAAAGCAACTCACCAACATATCCAGTAGGCCGCGCCTGTCGTTTATTCTTCACGTAATCCACCACCGCTTTGGCCAGGGCGTAGAAGTGCTTACTGGACTTGTAGCGCATCTTGGCTAAGGCAGCATCGCAGTCGCTCTTGTCGGCGCGGCAGTGGTAGGCCAAGTTCCTGGTGTTGGTCTTCACCATCCTCTCCCGGAGTAGCTGGTACTTCGTGTCCGTGTACAGCATCTGACCGAAGCGGACGTTCACTGGGTAGATGGAATATTAAGAGTAATGAAAGAGAAGTTACGACTAATGACTACGATGTACAACCATTAAAATTATTATTTAATAAAAAAATATATTCATCACACACTTTTAAAGAAAAATTATTTTACAGGAACTTAAAACTTAATTAAGTTGTAGAATGAACATTTTTTTTTCAGTCTTTGTGTGAACAGAAGCCTAAACTAGGGTACTCGTGAAGGAAGGTCAAACAAACACATTTCCGGGTTATAATATTAGTATGGACTATGGATATACTACTATGAAAATCAAAGGGTTTTCGTGTTTGGATATCGCTGTCGATCACGGGGACACAGGAGTTGCACTAGTCGAAATTTGTGTTATTTGCAAGTCCTGTTTTTTTAATTATTAAAAAAGTATGTAAATATATAAGAATATGCACGCACATAAATATATTTTTATCAAAGGAAGATCTTCCGACCGGGCGAGGTGCTATGCTCGGTCAGGCCGAATCGGAGTTGCGGCCGGCCACGTGATATGTGCCGGCAACATATCAGTTGTTGTATGTACATCGCCCAGCTTCAAAATCTTTGATAGCGCGATGCAGGGCTATGGCGCTTATTGTGGGAACCGCCACAAATATTTTTAAGGCGCCCAGGTATACTTACGTCCCGCCCCCACGATGTAGCCATCAGCACATTTGGCGACCACCACCACCAGCAGCGCCGCTCTCAGCATGTTGTAACGCGGGTTTACGACGCCAATTACACCGTAACAACCAATTGTGGATATCAAACAATTACTAACACTTCCATTTTTGCGGTTCTCAAACTGTTTTATTTAGATACGAGTATTACCCGCGGCTTTGTGTACTTGAAAATGAGTTTTCCAACTAAATCGGAAGAAAGATAATTCCAAATGATTTTAAGTCAAAAAGTACGGAGTACCTTATCTATATATTGAACCCTTCGTATATGCGTCGCACTTGAGCGATTTTCGAGACATAATTCAAGCCAATTTCGAAAAAATTCGAAACATTAAAGAAATTGATTTTATCAGATTACAAAATCACTTCCTGAAGGGATATGGGCATGGGAAAACCTTGCTGTGCCACAAAGATGTAGTATTATTTACTTCTATCTAATAGAAGTAAAAAATACAAGGACCTAAAAATTTGCTTAAAATAGCGCTTCCACTGTGTTGTGATGATTAAAATGACCGGACTCCGAAGGCCCCTAATGTAGTATTAATACTGAGTAAGCACACGAGTTCGCGCCCACTGTTGACGGAGCGTGCCGGAGCGTATCATGTTTCTTATACACAGCGCGCTAGGACGAAAAATTTTTAAAAATGTGATACGCCCCGTAACAGTATGCTCACTACTTTAAGGCCCCTACATACGCCCATGTACAGGCCATAACAGAAATTTTTGCACTCAATCGAAATGTTGACGTTTTGTAACTATTCAATACAATTTCAATACCTTAAATCCCGAATATCACAAACAATATTGAATTTATTAACTCCGGCGCCTATTAACAATGGGCTATTTGTATGGACAATGACATTCCTAATTACAGTTGCCCACAGATTGGAGCCAAATATTCAGATAGTTACGCGTCTGAAGTATTTGGTGTATGCCGAGTATGGCTTCGTGGTACAGAGTACATAATTATTAGAGGCACCGAACATAGTCGGGTAACGACAATTAGCGTTAGATTTATCTTATTACGTCAAATCTATACTAATATCTATCTCTCTCTCTCTCTTCTTTTCATAGTTTTAATACTTTTATTTTTAAGTTTGTATTTTGTAATATTGTGGTCTTTAGAATTATAATATTAGCATATCTATTATATAAAAAATAGTCGGGATTAACTTCCAGACGATATAACTCCAGAAGAATTTCCAAAGAATGCAGGACCGATTTCCACGGTTTTGCATTCTTTGGAGAGGTCTCGGGCTCCGTGTGGTTTGTAGCAAAGAAAATTAAGAAAAAAAGCAGAAAAATAATAATTCTCATCTTTTTCACCACGCAGACGGAATCGCGGGCAACAGCTTGTGTATTATAAATGCGAAAGTGTCTGTCTGTTACTTTTTCACGCCTAAAGTACAATATCAACATTGTCTATGATGCACGGGATACACGAAGATAGTTTTCGAAGCTAGGATAGCAGGCTAAAATCAGTAAGTTAGCAAGTAGTACTAGCTTGCTAACTTACTGATTTTAGTTACACGAAGCCAGATGTACTAGCCATCACATCTGGCTTCGTGTTGCTTCATTTCTAAGCTAGTAACAAGATTGTTTTTTTAATGATACTTAGGGGGGAAGCGCGCAGCCGGGTTACCTGATAGAAAGCAACTGTCGCCCATGGACACTTGTGACATCCGCAGAGTCGCAAGTGTGTTTCCGGCCTTTATGAGGGAACAGGGAATGGAAATAGGGGGATTAGGGAAGTTGGGCCACCGGTAAACTCACTCACTAAACGAAACACAGCACTAAGCCGTTTCACGTCGTAAGGCCGTCGTATCACTCAGGTCGAGCCGACCCATTCGTGCCGAAGTATGACTCTCCCACGGCTATGAGCATCCGTATTATGTACTTAGGATCGCAAAATGTTTTTTTTCGTACTCGCCTTCACCGGGGTTCATATCTGTACCCTCACGATTGCGAACCAAAGGTCTTAACGACTAGGCTACGGATGCAATGATTATTTAAAAGAGAACTAACTGGCTATCCTTGCTTCAAAACTAGCCTCGTGTAGCATAGGCATAACTCACTATTGTACTAATTGTGCGACAAAATAATACATCAGCCGCTTATCTTCCGGATAAGATAGGGCCGCGCCAATTACAAGTAACTAGCCGGTTAGCCTCTAGCTGACTGTTAGCCGCTAGTGGCTAACAGCTAGTGGCTAACAGCTAGTGGCTAGCCGACGTATTGTCCTTTATCGAGGCTACCGATTGACTGTCGATATCGAACTTCGTTATTTCTGTGACACAATCGGGATTTAACTTTAAAATCACTACGCCATGTCGAATCGGCAAGTTTTTGAAATACAGAATGACGCCGAGCAAGTGATGTTTGAGAAAATTATCTCGTACTCAGCGTCTATACCGATTTCTGTTTTAAGCGTCCGTTAGCCTAGTGGGTAGGACCTTTGGTTCGCACTCGAGAGGGTGCAGGTTCGAACCCGGGTGGAGGCGTGTACCAATGAGACTTTTTCCGATCTCAAGTAGATAGTACGGATGCTCATTGCCGTGTGAGATCCATGCTTTCGCACGAATGGGCCGGCTCGACCTGAGTGATACCACGGCTTTAGGGCGTGAAACGGTTTTGTACTGTGTTTCGTTCAGTGAGTGAGTTTATCGGTGGCCCAACTTCCCTAATCCCCTATCCCTATATATGCTCGCTTGCCCCCTAAATATCATTAAAAAAAAAGCATGTTACTAGCTTAGAAATGAAACTACACGAAACCAGATGTACTAGGCTAGTACATCTGTAGTGTAGCTAAAATTAGTAAGCTAGCAAGCTAATACTATTAGCTTGCTAGCTTACTTACTTCGCTGATCTGTTCGTCTGTCTGTCAGACGGACATCGAAATCTTAGTAATAAGGTCCCGTTTTTACCCTTTGGGTACGGAACCCTAAAAAATCGGTACAGTCCTGAACAAAATCTTTCTCATTTTATTCTAAGGATTTATCTCGCGACACTCTGTACAGTACCCAGCTGCGAAAAGTTTTGCCACTTTAACGGCATTCCAAATTAAATTCCAATGCAGATCGCTAATTTATTTACAGGCGCGCGCTTCTAATGGGGTGAGACGGTTATCGAGCCATTGTTGCTTACACTGTTCCATCTTCCAACATTGTTCCACTATCGCGGACCAGGGCCCTGATTCTTCAGACTCGAATGTAGTTTCGAACGCTGTGCGAAAGACAATTTCCGTTTGACACGGATTCACGAGTTACGATTAAGGTACCTAGTGAACAAGTAAAACCCAAATCAGATCAATTTAGCACTTTTATTAAGACTTATCGGTTCGAAGTTTGCAACAATGAATCACAAAGATTAAACTAATAAAACTAAATATACCTATATCTTAATATATTACGTATTTTACGTATTTTTGGTAACTATCTAATTATTAGTAATGATGTATTAGAAACATTTTAAAACAATAATTAACTGTAAAATAATGTAGCTTTAATTCTTTGTTCTATTTGACAGAAAACTGACTTCAATTATAGCATTTGTAAATATTAATTTCATAAAAAAAATACATTAGTATTAAAATATTTACGATTTCTAACAATAGATTCTGAATATGTGCAATTGGACTGATGTATCGCGCGATATAAAACATACCATGGTGAATCAGCCAACAGATTTTGCCTTGGAGGAGACATACGGCATCAATGCGCCGGCTTAACCGGAAAAATACTATGGTCTAAAAAAAACGGTGCGAAACAGCGTTGGGCTGTGTTTCGTCTAGTGAGTGAGTTTACCGGAAGCCCGACTAAGTCATTAAAAGGCGGATCCATAGACGACCAGATGCTTTCCATCAGGTGACCAACCACCTCATTAACGATGCGATCCCGCGCGGAAACGGAAACGTTCTCACGGAAACTCCTGGCACTTTTAACAGAAGTTTCCGATATCGGGAACGAATCCGCGCGGAATCGCATCGTGAAACAGGGAGGGCTGGCCTGCTACCTTATACCATAAAAAAATAGTCTTGAGAATCGGGCGCTAGATTCTGGCCTCGTTCCCCTATCGCAGATTCCGAGCGGCCGCGAAAACTGACGGAAATGCACGACGATATTGGCGAAATTAATTGGTGCGATTTCGATTGTGGATGCAAACAATGGACATCGGTATGCAGTTTTCAGGTTGACAATACTCGCCCGATGCGGGAAAACACTATTGTTGGCGATTTTGGAGTAGGAAAGTTAGCACGATAGTGTTAAGAGGGCAAATTATACTAGCTGTTCCCCGCGATTTCGTATGAGGAATATACGAGTATCTCAAAGGTACCGTGTGTTTTCCCGTGATTAAGCGTAGCTGTCCTTTTCAATTTTTTTATGATAATTAGGGGGCAAGCGAGCAGACGGGTTACCTGCTGGAAAGCAACTGCCCATGGACACTCGTGACATCCAAAGAGTCGCAAGTTCGTTGCCGGCCTTTATGAGGGAATGAGAATAGGGGGATTAGGGAAGTTGGGCTACCGATAAACTCACTCACTGAACAAAACACAGCATAACACCGTTTCACGTCAGTTTTCTGTGAGGCCGTGGTGTCACCGGAGTGGCGAGCTGGCCCATTCGTGCCGAAGCATGGCTCTCTCACAGCAATAAGCATCCGTATTATGTACTTGAGATCGGAAAATGTCTCAATGTCTCATTGCCTCCATCGGGGTTCGAACCTGCACCCTCTCGAGTGCAAGCCAAAGGGTTTACCCATTAGGCCACGGACGCTCCAAATTCCATGTAAGATCTATGCTTTTTTTTTTAATTTTTTAATTATCTTTGCCAATTACCTATCTTCTCACGACTCAATAGCTGAAAAAATGTTTATATTTTCAAATTAAAAAGTTGCTTAGACGCTGCAGTTCTCTAGTGTAGCCTAGAGAACAGGGTTGTTAACGCGTAAACTTAGACATCCTGGGATGCAGAGGCGGATTATTTTTGTATGAATCCGCGAATGCGGATGCAGATGCGATGCGAATGTGGACTAAAGTATTATTACTTGTTTCACTTGTAACAAATGTTGAATTCCATCTCTCTAAAAACTTCGCTTCGATTGAGTGTTACATGAGAATATTCCGCTTTTGCGGATGAGGATGTGAATATTCGTGGTACTTCTGCAGAATGTTAAACCACATTAATAAAAACCCACAAAATTCACGTTGTAGCCAATCACTATCCCGAGACAAAAATGTTTGACATTTTTTTCGCAACGTTTCATAAAAAATTATCGTATCCAAATTTTCATACAAATATTATGAATGCGAGGATGTGCCGGTGTGTCTTTAACCACCTGATGCTCAAACCGCTGAATCGATTTTGTTGAAATTTTGAATAGAGATAGTGAGGGTCCCGAGGGAGGACATGGGAAACTTATTATCTCTGAGTAACAATATTTTGTGATACGGATCACGTACGACAAATGAATTTTGGCGCAAGAGCGTTGCGAACACCGTCTCGTTTATTATATAAGTAAACTATTCGTCCGCGTGATAACTTTCCTCTTGAAATTGGGCTTTATTTTTTTTGCTACTAACCTCACGGAACCCGAGATCGAATCTCCAGCGAATGTAAAACCGTGGAAATCGGTTCGGGCCTTCTGGAGTTATAGCGTCAGGACGTAAAATCTGACTTATTTTTATATTATAGCAAAAGGTATATGAAGAAGACATATTTAAAATCGAGTATATTCAAATTTTTTTACATAAATTTTTGACAAATCTTGTATCTTACCAATTTTATTATATAACTAGTGTACATAGAACCCACAATATTTTAATTTCAATTAAATCTTTCGGGCCCAAAAGCGTCCATTAACGCAAAAATCCGGGAGTTTCTTAGGATTTAAAATGTTAGGATCACTAACATTTTAATTTTTCATTCGCATATGTCTTCAATTGACGTCTACAAAAAGCGTGGGCTAAAACAATGGAATAGCTGCATTAAATGGTACATTCCGTTTAATGGAGTCCAGTAAATAGTAAAAGTCAACGGTGAAATAATATCTCACTGGAAACAGAGACAATTAAAGCTGGAATAAACTCATCAGGGCAGCAGTAAAAATGGCGCGAAAGCCGCGATAGCGCCGTATAAGGCGTGATATATTGTTATAGAACAATGGCCGCCATCGTGGTAGAGGTGGCTCGTTAACGGATTTCTAAGCCTCAGGAAGCGACGAACAATATCGTACACTCAATAGATATCTACAGGTGCATCAGCTACTATTATGTTCTGGGTAGTTGTCCACAAATTGTTTAAACAAATATTCATTTGCGTTAAACGTATTTTACTGCGCTAAAAACTTTTCTATCATCCTTAGTTTACGAGTGTATATGTTTGTTACTTTTTCACGCTTAAACGTCTGGACCGATTTTGATAAAATTTGGCATGTAGCTAGCTGATATTCTGGATTAACACATAGGGTAGGTCTTATGCGGGCAACACCGTGGGCTACAGCTAGTGACCTATAACGGGCAAGTAATTATTTCTAAACAGTCAAAATGGTGTAAGTTCGATGATTACTTAAAATTATAACTGCGTAATACAAATTTCCCCCCACGGGCCCTAATAACCTCCAGTGTAGGAATACTCAAGTGTATGTGAGCTGGAGGTTGTAAAATTTAATGTGTATCAAAGAAATATATTTTTATGCAGCTCAAAAACATTTTATGGCGGGTAAAAGGGCAAAGTTCGAACCAGTAGCTAAATAATAAATACTAATTAATACTTATTTATTAATCTGTGGTATTACTATTTACCAAGTGACCAATTAAAATTGGCATTTAATATAAATACTGTAATAAATTAGCAGAATACACATAACCAAGAGTATGCCGACTTCAAATAAAGTATAAAAACGGCGCGGGTACGGCTTTGACAATTTCGATAAGGCTCTAAGCATACCGTCTTTAAGTGTTCGGCAAGGCATTACGTCAAACCAATTAATTTCAAAAACTCTTCTAAGTCGGGTCGGGTGTTATTGTGATATTTTGAACTTAAGTGTGTAGGATAAGAGTCCCCCGATGTTCAAGGTCAAAGTAGCAACAGTGAGGCAGAAACTTTTTTATCTTTTGTCTGATCAAATGGCCCTGGGGCGATTTCCCATACAAAAAAAAACGTTTGCATCGCTTCATCTGCGAAGTCTCATAAGTTGTATTCGTTTCGTTTGTTCTATGGCGCAAATCCTTCATTGCCCATGTCAATATTACGTCAAACGTCAAAAGCGCAATGTGACGTGTGACAAAATCTATACATTCGGGGCTTTCTTTGGTCAAAGTTACCAACATAGAATACCGAGTCCATACATTAAGTCAGCCTAAAGTTAAATAATCGGTCCTCTATTATCTATTAATACGTGAGTGAATATCTTTAACTTACCCCTTTTTACGAAAGACACGTAGATGTAAAAGCATGAAATTTTTCCCAGTTATAGTTAATATGGAGGAGGTGCGTATAAAAACAATATTATCTCAAACAAATGCATTAACTTTTGGATATTTTTGATAAATAAAACAAACAACAAATTTTTGATATGATACGACAATCATACACGAAATACTTTTATGTTTATAGTTGAAGTCTGTATTTTTTTATAAAATTTTATTAGCCTGGTAACAAGACCTTTAATGCCAAATTGAAGTCTGTAATTGAATTCATAAAGATTTATGGTCGATATTCGAATACAGAACGACCTCTAGTTATACAAAATAAAGCGCCGAATGACTTTGCCATGACATAACATGATTTTGACATGCGCAATGAAAGATTTTATAAAAAAATTGAAACGAATACAACTCTGCCGTCCTCAAACTAAAATGCCGCTATGTTCTTTTTGAGTCATGAGCATAAAACGCGGCAATTTTTCTAAGGGCTTGGTACTCCATAACGGCAATATTAATTTTAATAACTCGATGACTATGAAAGCTACATAAACTTTGGTAATACACGACGATAGAGCTTTTCTTTCTGTTTCATTGTGATGGCATCAAAATGTCAAAATCTACCAGATGTTGGTTAACGGCATTTAAGCTTGTGGACGTTAGAACTTTTATCACTTCGTTTTTTTTATACCCTGTAAAGGTATAGACTATAGATATCGTTGTGTAAACAGATCTAGATAGGGCTGCAGTACCCTGATTGAGTTATTGGAGTCGTTTCGTTCGCTATTAAGATTATCGCGATAGTAGTAATAGATTTGAAACATGCACGCCACGACTGTTATGTTCATCATCAGCATGAGCCTTATTGCCATCAACAAAACCTTTAAAAATAATAAACTAACTGATTAAACGCACAGCGGATTTCGTATACACGGATTTCATTGGCGGATTTTTTCTTTCGCCAATGCGGATACTTTACAGAATTATCAAAAGATAATTCGCACGAAAATCCCTCTTCATGAATAAATCCCTAGTCTCTAAAATTTTGTTAGTTTCAAATGGCTTTTTTATAAAATTGTTTTTTTTAATTATTTTAAACAATAATATTGAGGAGTGAATTTTATGGACACTATTATGAACTATCCAAGGTGCAGATTCTACCCCCGGTGGCCCGACATTTACCTTATTACATTTATGCACGAAGCATTTATAATTGGACTAATTAACTTTTTTAACGAATTCCTGTATAGCTAACTAAATATTTATTCTGTGGCAACCGATGGTAATGCAATAACAATTGTCCGTTCTCTTTGGCCACAGTATAAATAATATACAGTAGATCATCTTTGAATCTTACGCACACATTAACGCGATTCCAGATAACTCAATAAAGACAATTAAAATTTAAAAAAAAAAGGGTAATGAGTTTAACGATTCCAAATAAAAATCTTGCTTACGTTTTTGTCTCTTCTTCTTATTGTATATTCTTCTCCTTCCTATATAGGAACAGGAGGGTTAGCTAAGATCTAAACGTTTTCGCTTCTTTGTAGAATCGTCAAACAAAATGTATGGAAATGACATTAGGCGAACTCTTCTGTCATTTTTATACTTTTTTTTCTGGCGATTCTACTAAGAAGCAAAAACTATCACATGGCTAACTTACCAGGAGTCTTGTCATAGAAGCTTTTGTAAATACTCGTAATAAATAAATTAATGTGCTGGCTGAGGACGGCTACTTCCTCGGCCAACACATTTACGAGTATATTTGTTACAAAGTCTCTCAAGGTGTACACTGCTGAGGGAGAGAATCTTCTACCTATCACTTAACTCTTTCGATTAATTTCATCACGGGTCCCAAAAATAGGAGGGGGTCTACTTTATTTAACTTATACTGTGGTTTGTCTTTGAACAAATGGTCATAGTTATTGTAGTAGAACGATATTAATTAGCGTTATCTTCTGTCTAGTGGTTATCGCCTGTTAGTGGTTATCGCCTGTTAGTGGTTGTCGGGTGTCACAGTGGTGACTGTGATCTCAGTTTAGTGGTCAAATAATGGCCGCTATAAAACGATTTACAATTGCTTACAACGTTTCTTTTTTACTTTTATCTAACAGATCTCGTAGTAAATAATGTTGTTTAATCTATGACATTGCTTATAGCAGAGTTGGATTTTATATGTTTGAAACTTCTATCAAAAATTATAAAGATTCAAGTTGCCGTCTAAACCACTGAAACGATTTTGATAAAATTAAATAAAGAATCTCGGGAAAGGACATAAGATGCTTTATATATTATTTATGGGTCCGCTGATGGTAAGCGACAGCTGAATCTTCAAACAAAATATAGGCAAATGAGATATAAGCGTTCGTTACGTCATTTCCATTTATTTTGTTTAGCGATTCTACAAAGAAGTGAAAACGTTTAGACCATGGCTAACCCCCCCTTGATAGAGAATAAGGGAGTTCGACCTGCATACACTTTTCTAGCTTGTTATCATCAAGATATTAATAATGTAGCTTTTAGTGGTGAAAGAATTTATATTTAGTTTGGGAGATTACCCGCCTCAAACTGCATACAAACACACAAAGGCTCTTTATTGCATAAATAAAAACGTTAAATTAAACAAGTAAATATTACGAAACTGCGGCATCGAGCAAAAAGCAGCCATCAATATTATATGCAGATTCTTTTCCATATGCAATATCTAACGTCAGTAATGTAATACAACTTGAAAATTAAATTACTAGTAGTGTTTGTAATGCCCAGGATATACGAAGCCAGTTTTTCAAGCCAGTCTTAGATGTCTGGCACTGGCATGTCGGCAAATTTACTTAGACTAAAGGTCGCCCTGTGGTCGAAATTCGACCATAAATATTTAAATACATAGTGTAGAGGAGCTATAAAAAATATTCTCAATTCAATCACAGACTTCAATTTGGCATAAAGTTCTTGTTACCAGGCAATTTTATATTACTAATAAAACACAGACGTCAACCATAAACAGTACGCTACGCGCACTACAATATTTTGAGATGACACGATATTTCGTATATGAATATCGTGTCATCTCAAAATATTGTAGTGCGCGTAGCGTTTTATTTACATAAAAATATATTTTGAAAATAATATTGGTATGCTACGCTTCTCCATCATATCAACTATAACTGGGAGAAATTTCGTGCTTTCACATCTACGCGTCTTTCGTAAAAAGAGCCACAAAGTTTTCTGCTCGCGTATTAATGTATACTTTACTAGCATAGAAATGAAGCTAGTTTTGTTTAAATTAAGCCACAAATACTGACACTAGCTTGCTATCCCGGCTTGTAAAACTGGCCTGGTGTAACCCGGACATTAGAAGCTTATTATACGATATTATAGGACGGGCGTATGCTAATGACAATAAATAACAAAATACATGGAAGTGGTTTTTGTATGGTTATTGTTAATAATAAATGATGTGTGTTATATATATTTCCTTAATACAAGAAGGGTGACTCTAAAGTCAGCTATTTCAACGTGTTTTTCTATTTTAACGTACTTTTCGATAGTACGTAGTTTCACCATTTCCTGCCGTATAGATTATCTACGACTTATCTGACAGATAAAGTATAAGGAATCCGTAATATAAGTTGTGGATAGCCTATCCAAGAGTATCCAGAAGTAATGAAACAGGCACTAGATCGCGTAAGATTTTAAGGGGCCGACGTTTTTCGCGGCTTTACCTATGTGTAAAAGTCCACAATTACGTCTTGAAGGATTTTAAACCTGACTGTCTTCCTAGAGGATTAAAGTAATCTTTTAGAAATTGCTACTAAAAACTGTGTTAGTTAATACTCGTGTAAAATAAAGTTCGGTCAAGATCGGCGGTATGATTCATTAGCCTCCGTCAAAATTCATAATTTCCATACAAAACGCGATTGTAAACAAAGCGTGTGTGTCACTTTGCTGTTGACAATCGCGGCTTGTTTAGAAATTTGACAGGGGGTTAATGCCATACCGCCAATCTTGCGCGAATTCGTAATAATTCTAGAGCTAGTAGCAATGTCTTTTTTTGCAGAGAGTTGTATTTGTATTAAAAATATGCTGCGTGTTGTCTGTCATTCGTCTGAAATGGTATTTTGTGATACACATAAAACCAGGGATCGCGGTACAGGCATGCTATACCGCGATCATAACCTGAGAGGAATCCTTTTTGACATCTTCGCATCGCACTATCTTACATTAAAAAAAAAAATCTTTTGTGTATTGTATTCGTGTACTTGTGGTGTGGTGTAAAGTATGTCAAAAAAATGTTTTATCTAAATATATAAAACAAAGTTGGGTTTGTTACAACACTTATAACTCGAGATGTGCTGAACAAATTTTCATGGTTTTTGATTTGTTGGACATGTTTGTTTCCGCTCCGAATAGCAGAATACATTTTAAAAATAATGAAAAACGACGAGTACTTGAAAAATGCGTTATTTTTCCTAAAAGATCTTCAGTTTCGGAGCTGTCAATTTTTTTTGTCAAAATCTGTAAGTAATGATTGACATTTATCGTGACATTTGACGTGACAACGTCTTATAATTCGATAGAGCTGGCTGCACGCACGAAAAAACATGACTCATGCGGCGTTACCTC
>JAOTAV010027901.1:0-47926 GCA_026546445.1 Cyclargus thomasi
TGTTAATGTCAGTCCATCACGCTTCGGACTTTTAAGTATATAATAATTAAGTATATATAATATATAATGTGTAAATTGGCCGCAGGTTAATACGAGTCCGTAATGAGGCAAAACATATTAAAGAGTACATGGAGGCAAGAAAGGTTTTCAGGCAATGAAACTAAGTTCTATTATATAGTTAAAGGTTAGAGATAGTTACTGATGGTACCGATAGTAGATGTGCACATTCCTCTTGAAACACTTGAACATAAGTGGTCGATAATGACCGGATGATCATTAAGGCGAACATTTATATTGCATTAGCTAAATAAATATCACGTTTAATATTGTGTATCGTGTACAAAGTACTTTAGTTATAGAAAAAAAAAACATTATGAAAAATGGGCTTTGGTTTTACTTTGTAAGAATAAGAAAATTTTTGTTTGTTATTTTTTGGAGCATAATAAACGAATCTACTTGACCAAAACTAAGAAAAAAATCGTTAGAAATTATTCCTAAATGGTATTCATTCTGCAGTGGTCTAATGAAAATGCGTTAGGCTTATGAAAATGATAATGGTCTACGATAATATAAATGAGCAAAGCAATAAAATTATGATTATAAAACTTTAGGAAAGCGAATATACAATGTTATTTGCTACGACAAGTTTCGTAGCGACTCTACGTGAGATTGTAGCGCGTGGCGTAGACGCTCTACGCCGCGCGCTAACTAACTGTAAAGATAAATACGAATTTGGCATTTACCACATTTATTACATTCACAAATAAGGTTTTTCGAGCTTTCTAAATATTTAAAAAGATGAAAGAAAAATTTTAGTTTGCTAGCAAAGTTCGCAATATAAACAAATATAAAGTACAAAATTAAATGGAATTTCGAACTGGGACTGTCCGTTGCAAGCAGGTCATGTGTCTATTAATTAAAAACATACATAAAATCCGCTTTGGGTTCCCGGCGTCACAAATGTAGGTCGCGACGTCCTTACGTACATTTGCGTTATAATTAAGCGCAATTGATATTTTAATTAAATATGAAAATATTTCGCATGTGGCCAGTTAAATTAAGGATTTTTATATTTATTTAAGCGGTGTACTCGTGATTTAATTCTGCGGCGCCCGGGGCTCCCGCCCACTAACTCATTTCACTGCTTATGATATTACATTTCAGTTTATGTAACTGTCGAGAGGAAACATTTTCCTTTTTCATTACTCCAGCTAATTAAAGACTTTACAATGCCGTTTTCTGCCGTGGATATATTAATTTGCAAATCTCGCTTTTCCCGGTATTACGATAAACATTTAGGTTATGTCGTAAGACGAGATGTAAGTCGCAAATTACCGCCGATAATTTGTTGATTCATTAAAATTACAAGATTTTAATGCAAACACCGAATTTCTATTATCCATTATATTAGCAAAAATATATTTAACTCGAAAGCATATTTTTATTCCCAAAAGCGAGATCCTTCAAGCATGATATTCATTTAAGGGCTACAGGGGTAAGTTTAACCTCTATAAGTATGTTAAAACGTTAAGCATATTAGCCAAAAATATATATATATTTTATAGAATGATCTTCATTTCATAAATTTAAGACTTCGTGCGCGAGTCCAGCTCGACTTGGCCGGTTTTGTATTAATTGTATAATTGTAGATTTTCTGGTTGTACGTTCAAGGCCAATGTATTCCCCTTAAAAGCACGTATAAATAAAAAAAGTATTAGGTAGACGGCGGACACACGTCATTTTGTGCGTGTCGTTTGTCAACCTAAGCTCGTCGTGACCTCAGAGAAATGATGACTCAGCGGCCGGGTATGACAAAACGAAGCTAGCACGTGCAGGTCCGCCATCGGTTTCTAAATAAACTTCTCTAAAAGTTCTATCAGCCTGCGGTCTGCCTAAGAATTATCTCGTAAGACACTTAGCCTACAAAGGCCCGATAATAAAACGTAACATAAACTAAGCTGTTTCAGTAAGGTTACTAGTGTGTCCCTTGTAGAAGTTGGCACAGCTCGGTGGTTGCGCAACCGGCCGCCGGCGGTCCGAGCTTGTTAAATGTTTTTAGATAGTTTTTAACTACCTCCCCGAGGACGCTCGCGGTTTAAATGCATTTGCTATAAATATTTTCCAAGGAATTAAAAACACTATTGCGCTAGGAAGCGGAGAATTGGTCTATTTTTAAATCGGAGCTAACGTTAAAAGAATCTAAGCTACTTATTATCTGTTTTTGCTAAGAGATTTATAAGGTTTTAGATGTTTCATCCTATAATAACCCTCTTACATGTTGTAACTCGCAGTACTACCAAAGCCATATCTGTACTCGTATATCCTAAATAGGAATTGTTTCGGCATAGGTATCTAATTTACTTGTATATCTGTACTCGTATATTTGCTAGATTTTGAAATTTTATAGTACATACATAAATTTTTCGAGTAATTTGGGACTCCGCCTTGATAATTAAACATTTTGGCGCAATATGTTCTGAATATTTGGTCGCTAATAAATTATACGTGAGGGATTATCACGTCCAGCCAACCCGTCGTTTATTAGAGGTGTCAATAATGGAAAGTCAAATGTTTGCGCCTGGCCTGCGGGCTGTTTGCGAAGACGCCGCCAACTTACGGCCATACGCCGTGTATATCAGCACTATATGACGGCTTAGCTTGATCAGCTTGCTTTGAAGGTATTATATTTGGTATATATTCAGAACGGTCAACAAAACTTTCATGTTAAACCCAAAAGAAAATCTCTCAAAACCATCGCGGCGAAGGTTATCAAAATCAATATCCTCTCATTTCGCTTTGTATCCGGGTGATGAAAATATATAATTAATATCATGCACAACCAAAAATCTTGTTTACAAAAACCATCGGTCAAAAGTTTAACGGAATGTAGTACGAATTTATAATTAGGTCTAGCTCAAGCGTTGAAAATAGAAATGTGGGGTAAGCGAGCTCAGAAGTTGGGTGTTTGTGACTGTTTGTGACACCTACTGTCCGAGTGCTTGCCACCTGACCGACGCCATTTTCATAAGTGTCTTATACACTCCGTTCACTGTTATTTTACCTCGGATTGCATGAGATTTATCTTTATGACGTGGGCTTTTTTGGTTAACTCTCGTCCAGTTATAGACAAAATAACTTTTAAGTGTTAAATTGGCACTTTGGTGTTGTTTTGTATAATACTTTTGAAAACAGGTATCTGAAAAATATACTGTTTACTTCCAATGATGTAAACACTAAGAGAGGGCTTATTTATTTGTACTAATAGCTCTTAACAAGGCAAAGAGGTTATTTATTTTCCAATAGGAAGAATTGCTCCGTTAAATTTATTCTCATACGTAATAAAAAAAATGCATCAAAATTGTGCTAACTTACTAATGCATAATCAGATTAAATATACTCGCTGACACAAAACCTCCACGTATAATACGAAATATATTTCGTATTTTACTTAACTAAGCTTAACACAATAAAGTAAGCACAGCACAAGTTATTATAAAACAGTGAACAGTGAACAAATAAGTAAGTTATAATACCCGTATACATTGTGCTAACACCTCTTACAGAATTCCACTTCTTAATACTCTATAAATTTCTTTAATAAAATGCAGCGTTCCGCGCTGGTAAATAAAGTTCTAGAAAGTTTATTAATAACAGTATCCTAACGATAATTATGAATAAAAGCATATTTCTCTCTCAAGTTTCTTATTAAGCATTTATAAAACTAATTTAATAGTCGGTAAAATGGACTGGTAATTTATTACGCTTGATTATGAACTGAAGTTTTATGCGGCGCGGTGCTTCTACATTACTTTGGAATACACCTTTATTAAAAACATCGCAGGCTTTTACATCATACAATGTATACTTCAACTAATTTTATAACAAAAACATTTCTGAAAATTGATGAGTTTAGTTTTATAACCTATTCGATGTTTGTTGTATTTAACCCCACTGTGTGAAGAGAAATATAATAGACATCAGTGTGCACCTTACCTAACGACTATCATACACGTATTTCTTTTTTTTTTTTAACAAGAAGCATTGGCCATTACTTTGTATTATCAAAAAACATCGCACGGTTTACATCATGATAAAAACAACTTTGAAAACTCATAAGCTTCGTTTTATAAGCTACTTGATATTTCTTGTATTTTAGCCTCTCTGTGTGAGGAGAGCCTTATAATCTTGGCATCAGTGTGCGCCCTACCTAACGTATTTCTTGGACGAGGTTCAGCGGTACGTAAGAGGAAGCGGCAGTTACAGTGTTTCCGGTCGCCGATTCACTCTGAATTATGGATTCAAGAGGAAATGAACTCTGTTGATATTTTTTGTGCCCTCTCGACTATCCACCGCAATTGATTTCGGTTTGATCAAAGCGAACTCGAATAAAGTATTCACTAACTTCTCTATTGGTCCACTAGTTTTTCGTGATTTATTCAAATATAACCGGCAAACGTTGTGCACCTGTGTTTGTGTTTATTTTGTGTCGCATACCAATTTTTTTTATATAACTAAAAATTATATTTTTTGCAATTGGTTTCTTAGTTTTTTAATTCCTGGTATATATCCTATAATGATAGGTATTCGATAAGGCGGTTATTTATGTAAAGTATGTTTTTTTATTATTTTTTTAATAAGCACTGGGTACAGTTAAAATTTATATACTTCGAACACAAATAATATTAGAAATTAAATATACCGATAAAATCCAAAGAAACCGAACAGAAAAATAAAAGTTGAATTGAAATTTAGATACGGAACCGCTCTTAAAGTACAGAAGCGTGTTTTAAAACATTTCCTCTAATGAAGATTTTATGCGAAAGTTTATTCAAAAGGGAAGTGGCATTCTTTCAGATGTACTCCGCTAACAATGACCGGCGCTACTTGTTCAAATTGAAACAAAAGCCATTATCAGAGCGGAGAGCCCCGGAACATCCGTAAACCCATTACGACAACATCGACGATCATACGACTGTAGCATTTTGTTCGTTACTTGTATTTTTACTAGTAATGTGTTTGTGGGTCTTATTTGTGTTTTTTTAGTAAAATCAAGCCGCGTAAGTTTTGCGAAGAAATGAAATTTGGTGGTTCATGGTATTGATACACGGGATTTTTAATGATCTATATTTTGGTCAGTCTTACTATCAAAGTTTAACCCCTTCGACAGCAACTTGGACACCATAAAGATTGCTCCTACGTAAACGGATCGGTTTCGTTGCAATTAGCTCGGTTTTGTGTAAACAGCTGGTTGCTTAGAAACCGAGCGATTTCGAATCACCCTGCTACCGACATAAGAATTGTCATCAATATCGTCGTTATCAATAGAGACACATTTATTTTTGATAACAACATTTAAAACCTTTCTTACTTGTGTAGCTTTACCATGAGTTTGAAGCAATAGTATTTGTCGATACTCGATAGCGACTACGTAAATTTTTAGAATGGCAATTTTAGTTCCGCAAAATAGAGGCCCTGAAAAAAATTGCCATAGTAAAAATTTTGTTAGACGGTATCGAGTAGTGACAAATACTATTGTTGCAAACTCATGGTAAAGGTACTAGAGTTGTGACCGCACAACGCGTCGTTTACTGCCACAATAGCTTACATTTTACAAACGTGAGTCTGACAGACAAACGTGAATATGGAGACGAAGTGTAGCTTTGTGTCCTATCCCATCAATGCGGTCTTGCCTTTAGAAGGACGTAATAAGCTATTAGACGTAATTAATCGTCCCAGATTTGGCAATTCCGCCCGTAACAGTTGGCAATCACTTAGACGGTGGTCCAAAAACAGCGGCTGTTGCGGTCCTCATTACCATTCCCATTGATTATTCAATCAGCGCGCCGCGTGCGAGTGGACACGGTGGAATTGATTCCAATGCAAATTACACCGACTGTCATTCCCAGATAGTTATTTAGACGCTTTTTGTTCCGTTACACCTAGTTCTTAATCGTTTTTTTAGTGACAACTGAACTGAATATTTTTGTTAGTTGAAAATTCTTCTTATAGCTTCATTATCACACCTTGTATTTGAAAAATGCTTGGTAAAACGATTCCAACGAGTCTAAATTTAAAAGGGGTACGTTGTTTCATCTCTTAGATGCTACGACCACCTTTCGGTTCTGAAGTGTTTCTGACATCATAATATTGCATTGTCACCCAATTTTCATGTCTCTGCTAAATTTTAGATCAGTAAGAAGTCGATAAGTAGCTCGAATGTCTGCTTCCAAGATGGTCCAGAATGGGCAAGACCATTACAAACTAACATACGAACAAGCCAGGTCAAATAAAACGATTATTACGAGAATATTAATAAAAATATGACGCGTCCCGACACATTGACTCTGCGCCAATGTGATTAGAGCCTCAATATAAAAGACATAATCAATGTATCTCTACGACGGCCGGCTGAATTTTTCGTATTGGAATTGATAAAAGCGTTTTCGAATAAAATCAGATGTTCCTGTCCATTTCTTTATATTCAAAAGGTGGATGACGTCACCGGAGATTATCCCAGTGAGGACTGAACGGTTCCGAAGTGGATCCTTTTAACGAATTAGCTTTGAGCGGGCCTTATTACTGTAGCAAGTGGCTAATTTCTTTGAAGTGAAGCGTAAACGAAAGTGACTAGCGAGATCGTCGCTCTAGGTATCTTAAGAGACCTAAAATTTTTACACAACTGCCCCCAAAAAGGAGGGTTAAGTGTTTCGAGTGTATATAAGATGTATGTAGATTTTTGCCCCTATAACGTATTAGGTCCCGTAGATATAGTCAGAGCTATAACTACGAGCCTTAGTGTTTCCTTAAATTTTTCGTGATAAAAAAATAAAATTTGCGAATATTGGAGTCGAAAACGTGAATTTCCAACATTTTTTTCCTCCACTTTTTTTTCTATATTTGTTTAAGGTATCAAGAAATTTACCGGATGAGTTTCGTGTATTTATTTTTAATAGTACTCAGTCTTGTGAGTCACAAGTCATAACACAGGAATTACGATGGTTCATCAAAACACGCTTTAACATCTTACTTTGCAACATTTCAAATTCTAAAGCCAAAATTGGCTTTTTCGTCGTAATTTATTATGTTAATTTAAAAGCCTCCAATGAGTCAAAACTCATGAGTCCTTTTAGGGAATTTGCGATATATTCAACGTTTATATGCGAACATAACAGTAATTTAACTCCGCATAAAGGTCACTAGATAAACAAATAAAACATCCAAATATTTCAATTAAGGAAGTAACGAGGCCACTCGGCTAAATATCAATTTCCTTTTTGAAACAAACCTCCGTTTGCGCGACATCGAAAACCGATTCTAAGTCCAGTCATTAGAGTTCGATTTTACAGATTGCAGCTCGGCGCGAAATCTATGAATCCCCGGATTTAGGTAAAATAGAATAGGTCCCGTGTACGATCCTTTGATACGGGGTAAATAGGTGCACTTATGTACCTATTTACCCCGGTGAACACTGAGCATGTTTGACCGTATACAAGTGTTTGGGGATGACTCTACCCAGAAAATTGCCGGAGCACCGTATCATATTTCCATTAGGCGGGCTTTCGGAACTTAACTCCGTGAATGAGCCAAAACAGATTTCATAGTTGACTGTGAGGTGGACTATGCATGTAGTGAGGTGGACTATAGAAGAATTGGAACTAGTGATCGTAGTTAAAATGGATAAAGACTAAGGTAAGTTTTTGTTGCGCTTATGTTTCAAAATGTTACGTTTCAAAATGACTCATTTTACTTGCAGTAACACAACGTTCCAAGTATTAAAATTTATGCAACTTAACATTTTAACAGTAGATTGTTATTATTGCATAAGCAAAAGGTAGATAGATTGAGTGAAAAATTGCTTCTTATTAATCATAAGCTATTTTTTGCTTTAATAAGTCGTTTAATTAGTCGAACGCTAAATGTTTATAATCATATAATTTTTTCGTCAGCGATTCTATAAAGAAACGAATACACGTTGACCAAGGACTCTGTTATTAATCGATAGGTAAATACGATTGTCTTGTTTAAAAGTAAAAGATTAATATGTATTTAGAAGCGGATAACCTGGTTCCGTCAATCTAATAAGTGCAGGGGATATAGGTGAAGGCGTTTTTCAATTACGCCAGGAGCAGACTCAAGGAGCCACTTCATGAAATATGTATGTGGTCGGTGGTCGGTGGCCGGCCTCCCCCTTTTGGGCACATCAACTGAATAGTATTAGTGTAGAGACATTGATACAGATAGTTACTCAGACCTTTTCAGTTTGTTTTCTAAATATTCATTATCTTGCTTTAATTTATATCAGTAAGAGCATGTTTCACCGCTTACAAATAAAGTTTCTGATAGGCTATTCACAATTGTTTTTAAACGACATTTGTTAAAAATGTTGTAGATATATATATGTAGATAGATAGACTATCGACACTCATCAGTAAGAAGCGAAACAGGTCCCAGTTTTAAAACTGTCTAGGATTTTGAAAAACATTTCGGTGTAGCTTTAATAAAAATGCGATGATAAAAGTTTTCTGCTGGATCATATGCTTAGTAGTAAAGCATAATAATACATTTTACCTAGCTTTGGTATTTAATCCTAAGACAATATTGTTCATGTAGTAAAATTGCTGTGTTAGAATTCATTAAAGACAAGTAATGTTATTAAAATAACAACTCCGAAACATGCGTAAGCAAAGATTAATTATTATAATATACAAAGTAATATTCTTAAGCCTAAGTTATTTCGTATATTATATTATTACAAATATATTGTTAAAGCGACTAATCACGATAACTTCATGCCTTTTGTAACACAGCGGTTTACTTTGTAATTGTTACTACTTTAATGACGTATGTTACTTTGTAATTAATATTCAATTTTGTATTAATTTATGTTATGCTTGAAATAAAACAATAATTAAAGCTTCATAAATTAATTACTAATTATAACGACACAGGTGTTACATATAAAATTTAATTAAAAAGTCATAATTATATAGCCGTGAAAATGGTAATTTAGAAGCTGAAAGTGAAATATAAAGCGACGAATCTAAGCCTCATTGGCGGCGACTACTTCGCATTCGGGCTGTTAATAAAAAGCCGCGGAGGCAATATCTCCGGAGGTTCGGGAACACTCGCCCGATAGCCTCGGCGACACTCGGCCGATAGAGGCTATTAAAATATCGTTGAATTTCAAATGCCACCTTCCGACACCGTTTCTTTGATGCCCATTCGTTTTAAAAAACAGGGCCTTTCGTCATAAAGTGAAGAAGCTAGGATTTGGAGAAAAGATTTTCCGTTATTAACAGCCTTTGTAAAAGCACCGACGGTAACAGAAATATTCAATGAAATAAAAATATTAAGTCTAGCTTATTTAGTTTATAAGCGACATATGCTATTTTCACGAAAGTTGAGTTTATGTAATTTATTGTAATACTAGCAAGTAGTATATTTCAAGAGCTGGGTGTCGAGTGGGCGTTTGATACATTACGAAATAGGTTAAAGGTCCGAGACATTCAAAATTATTATCGCGTTTTTATTCCGTGTCATAAAAAGCGAGTATCGAAAAGGGAGAAATAATTTCTGCGTTACCATTACTAGTTACGACTGACGCAGTCATATTATTGTCATAAAACGGAATCATAATCTCGAACGCTTCGAGTCCAATAAAAAATGCCATTCAAAATATATGTTATTGGAGGCGACAAAGCGGCATTGGCGGCATTCCTCCCGGTATCATCGCTCGGGAGGCGTTTAGCATATCTCGGCATCTATTGTGTTTTAGTACGTTTTCATGGTGCGGCGACGACGTGACTCTGTCGACATATTTTTGATATTAAGGCCGCCCCTAGATTATCAATTTTATTGACAATATCACGTATTGAACAATATGATTGATGGTTTAGAGTTAATATTGAGGATTGCTCAATGATTGAAGAAAAGTTTGACGCAGTTTAATTTTTATTGCTCATATTTTTATATTGCATCGCGTAGGGTCAGTATTGCTCAATATTTTTCGTATTAATGAGGAGTACACGGGATTAATGCTATTCTCTGGTTGAACGTCATAACTTCGAGCAGTTCGTATTATTTATCAATATAATTGATCGTTTGGACTCAAAGCGTCTTTCAATAATATTGAACAATTTAATGTATTGTTTTTATGATATTGTCGATTTAGGGGCTGCCTAGGGCCTGTATTCGGGTACATAAAATGTGCGCCATTTTCATGAAATATTGACTCAAAATTGTGGTCATTACATGGCACCGGTGACGCAGTTACTTACGCGTTTTAGCTAACTCGTGATGATTTTGCTATTAAAAAGTTTTCTTACCTGGAAACAAAAAAATATTTATGAACATTTATCGACAGTTAAATAATACATTCATAACTGACAACATAGTATAATGAAAAACCTGTACCTGGTACCACAACGGACATCAAAATCATAATACTCTACGTAGAGCAATCTAACTACGGTCGTGTAATGCGGGCATTAAATCCAACAGACCGTAATCCTGATTCACTGCTTAGAATATTCATAGATTATTACAAATAAATAAACTCGTACGTGAAGCTCTAAAAGCACAACAAAGATAAGTAAATCTGTTGTATGAAATACGAGCTGTGAATTAATACGAGAGGGAGAGCTCTAAGTTTATAATCACACATGTTGGGCTGAGGGCTTTTGTGGTGATAATAGTACAATAAATATTGGCTTTCGTCAGACGTTGCCGCTTGGATAAATCAAATTCCGAAAAAGCCAGTTTTCACTGTTGGTGTGTGTTTAAATAAGAAAACGTTTTGATAGACCCTAAGGTAATAAAATTTGAAAACATGAAACACGATTTATACGTGTTCACATTTAATAATTGTTGTTCATAAATTTGTACAGTGTTTTTGTCATTTTATTTACAATGAATGTAAAATTGAAAGAAGGTTTTAAAGTTACTTAGTGGTCACCTATGTATATAACGGTGGGTAAGGAAATTAATAAGATTCTTCATATTGATTTTTGCTATACTACGTAACAGAACGAATTTAGCGCTATATAAGTTTGATATATTTTCAAAGATCTATTAGGTACCCCTGCCAAATTGTCTCAGTAAATAAAGTACAGTGGCTGCAAAAGGAGCTGGCTGCGGGACGTATTTATACAAGTTTTTGTCGCTAAGTGCTTCGTAAACATGACTTAAATGGAGAGCACTTTTGTGTACAAATACATAATATTGAAAACAAACTCCATTAAAGTAGCGACTACATTCTTCAATTTTTATAAATGAACGGTATTTTTGTTGCGCATTTATTATTTCAGAGGCGGTGCCAAGTTTCATCTTAGTCGAGGGGAAATTGCCATCTAGAATCCGGAAAAACTAGATCAAGACTGAAAACCAAAGAATAGATCATATAATAATACACTTTTCATCTATTTCACTGCATATAAAAAAACTACATTCTTTGTATCGGATTCTAACCTAACAGTCTTATCAGCTACCTTTAATATTACCAGATACGACTTCAGTGAAATTATCTTTATAACGTATCTTGAGCTATCGAATTTAATTAAATTCAACCTCGAGATATGGAGCACATCCTGCAGCACTTAATAAACCGCCCTGAGGTACCTGAGCATAACTTGGCGTATTGTAGTGGCATATACATTGATTAGCTTGCTTGTACAACATTATCATTAAAAACAGGGCAAATGCTCTCTTAGTAATATACTCCTTATATGCAGGCCGATCAAAATTAGTGATTAATACCTCAGGGTGTGCATGTGTCCCTAAGAGTTTAATGTCACTTTTACAAAAATAAAATTGCTTTCCGCGCGGTTACTCCACAGGTTAAAAAATATTATGCGTCAGCTCTAGACGCTAACGACACAATAATTATAGGCACTACAACTTGAAACTAAGAAAATTAGCAAATAGCTGCTATTGTCCGTTTAATTTTTATATCTATATCTATAATAAAACAGTAAAATTTCTGTAATATTGATATTTTTACAAATTAAACGAAGTGGGGGGCTTAGGAACAGTAATAGAACACAAATTGACAAAAAAAGTTGTCTCCGGAACTACTGAACGGATTCGAATAAATATTTTTTTATTTATTAGCTATGAAGTCTAGGCAACACATATATACTTTTAATCCCGGGAAATGTACGGTTCTCGAGTGATACACAATTTTTTGCGCAACGAAGTTGCGGGCACCAACTAGTTTTATAATAAAACATCAAGTGGTAGTGGGGAGTTATTATTTTTAATTATAGAATTATGCGCGTATATTTTTGCAATAAGCACCAACAATAGCGGCACGTGGTTTTATGGTTTCATTTGTAAGCATGGGGTCTGTCGGTCCCACGGGATCGCCGAAACCGATACTATTATTAACAGCGCTTAATATGGACCATTGTTAAAATACATCGTTTATTTTCGAAAATTTGGGATTTGTACGACAACATTTTTTTCACGGAAACGTTTTCTAATAACGGAAAATAATTTTTGCTGCTTCCTTCTAATGTTAACAAATGAATAAAGTTTAGCGGTCTGATCTTCTAAAACGACGAAATTACACGGAAATTTAATCCGAAGTTTCGGTATCCATTCTTTTTCAGATTACATCTTTAAATAATTGCCAGTGTTGCAAAAATAATGAAAAGCGGGCGCAGGGCGGGCGGCGCGCTCGGCGGCGCGGCCGACGGCCAAATCCGTTTATTTGAAAACATTTCTTAAAACAAACCGGAGATTGTGTCAGAAGTTGTAATCAGCGTTAAAACCTTGAATACTTCGGCCGACCCCGAGATGTTTTGAATAGGTTTGTGGTTTTCCGTCCGGCACGTAAATGTACGAAAACTTTTAAAGAACTAAAGCATGTAATTTTACAGCTACTGTTTTTTAAAATTAAGTTTATATATTGTTATTGTTTATATATCTGACGCTACGTTTATAAAACATTTAGCAAGAATGGCTCATTGAAAACTAAAAGCCTTTGAATACACAATCAGGCTAGAAATCAAATAACTTCTTGAGACCGAGTCCGGTATTAAGGGCGGTCGCCGGTGAACCGCGCCGGTATTGTTTAGGAGCGGATTACCGCTTCGCTTATCGCCGAGCGTTTTTTACTCGTTTAGTTTCAATTAGGAGTCGGTTAATTCCACCGCTAAGTGGCCGGTTTAACTTGCGATTTAATTTATTCGCCGGCTAAATTTATGCTCGGGATTAATGTAGCGCCTCAGGTTCCTTACTAATTGCCACTTTCTATTGTCTAAACAAAAATAAAGGGACGCCTGTAGGTATTTATCTCGAGCGAGAGGGCATTAAAGTAAAGACCACGGCAGAAGCTTACAAGTGAAGCTATTCTTTCCGAGGAAAATGTGATTCGTCTTTGTACTCCCTAACTGGGCCATTAAATAGGAGCATGACAGACAAATGCTCTTTCTTATGTATATACTTTACAGGTAATATCAAGTTACGCCACATTGCGTTATGGGCGACTACTTGGGAAGAATCGTTTCAAGTCACTATTAAGTATCGACAAATATTACTGCTTCAAACTCATGGTAAAGCCACTGTTACTCGAACGAAGTGGTGTCTTATTAGCGTTTAAATACAATTACCCTAGAGGTAAGAAATCTCGTGTACATCTGTTTATATGGGAACGAAAAGATACGTCGTTTACATACCGTAAATATAAGAAGAACTTTAAACATATTTTTATTCCAGGTTTTGTGTTGAATGATGACGAAGTAACGCATATAATCAAGTTATTCAACGCAATCAACAACCGGTAAATGCCAATTACATACTTGTTGTAAATTGTGACAATAAATAAACATGTTAAAGGAAAAACTTCATTCCGAACATAACTTGAATGTTTACCGGTGCTGCGTCGATATGGGAAAACGAGATTATTACATTTATTTCATTACATTGCTTTAAACATACATTCCGATGTAAACGACGTGATTTTACGTACACATCGTTACGTAAATAACATTAAGGGATAAATATTGTTCAGAATTCTGATATCAATTCATAATTTTTAATTGACATTATTACTTGTCGAGTTAGTATACAAAATTACTACTTTTACATTTCCCGAATACATTTAGTAGAAAAAGATAATATCCAAGGGGGAGAATGTTTCTTGCGATAGCAAGAGAAGCCCTCGATTTTTCTCGCCCGGATGCTATTTTCTCCAGATGAAATTATTGTACAATATTCTTTATCGGGCGTAACGTCGATAATCGGTTTCTATTATATCTGATTGCACACGCGCTGCGCACACACGCACGCACGCAATTCAAATAAAAAAGGGCCAAGTGTTCGATTACGCGTCCGCTCGCAATACAATCAACATTAGACGGACGGCAGCTGCGGAGCTCTAAATTACGGCGTTAGCGAAGGGACTGCTCAGGGCCGGCCTATCGACAGGACGTGTGAGTAGCCAAATTATGTTCGGTATTGAGCACAATCGATTAAGCTTTGGGTGATTTAAGTAAATATAGATGCACATTCGCGCTTGCTCGTAGTTGCGGCTTGAAGTTACATCTACGAGTCCTGGATGTATGAGCCCGGAGCTTAAAACTGTGATTACGCTGTCTGTCAGTATTTGAAACGAGACACCGCTACTAAAATAAACTTCATATGCCAGCCGGAGGGATATTAAAACTTTAATATTACTTGTCGTCGTCGTTGGCCGCAGACACATGCGGTCGTTAATGCTTCATTATACTAATAAATGTAGACGGACCACCTTCACTGCAGGACAACGATCTTGTCGAGATTATAAATGAAAATACACAAAAACGAAATTGAGCGTTTGATGCCCATAACGATAAAACAGTATCGAGAAAAAATTTGAAGCCACAGAGAAAATATACGAAAACAATACGCAATTAAAAGTGCAGCATTGGCAACTATCTCCGGGTAATGTGGACGCAGCTTAATATGGATAAGAAAAAAAAGAAAATGCCAGCCGAATTGACAGTTTAATCTGGAGAATTGGGAGTGCGGCTGAGTGGGGTGGCTAGTGCAGCGTGCACCGAGCGAAACAAAGAAAAAAGAAATCTTTCTCAGTTCATTGGAACAGAAACTTGTCTGGCCCGTGATGAATGGGGTTGTGGCCGGTGCTTTCCATAGTAATTGGATTTTAGCCAGAAACATGGCTGAATGTATTCCGTTATCTAAAGTAATAAATACGATTCGGATTAAGCTATTAAAATAAAGTCGGCGCTGCGCCGAACTTTCTGTTTAAATTATTTTAAAGGGAAAAATGTGGTAGGAGGTTAATAGGTTCCGCATATAGCCTCCCCTTGTGGGGCTTAAATGTTTACTTTTATTCGGTACACTTGTATTAAAGGACTATTGATACTGCCTGTAAAACCAATATTCTACTAATGATGCGGTGTCAAAATCTCCATCTTGATTGAGTACTATACAGACAAACTAATTTTAGTATTTATATAATTCACTTAAACAATAATTAGCGAGATATATGTAATTTAGTTTTCTCTATTTACATTAACAAATATTCTTGACAAAAACACTAAATTCTGAAAGTGTGAAAAGGATAACGCTTTACTATTCAAACTAAATTCAATTCATATTCAAACTAAATTTAAAATGTAAGTTAGTTTATAGTTTATTGACAATCTGTAATTGATCGACACCCAATGGGAATAATTAATAATCTAAGTTGGAACATGTTCCGTAGTCAGGCAGCTTATAATTACGGACCAATGCCCTACTGACTACTGTTACAAAGCGGACTGTTTGAAATTCTATTTTTGAAGTCTACAGTTAGATTTAATACTGAATTCTATCGACCCACAATGCTGCTATTATGCTTTTACTAGATTTAAGGTACTCGCTATTTATCAGCAGAGTACGCGCTGCACGCGCTATATTCGTATTTTTAGATAGATTGGTATAAAATGCAGCGCGTGTGTTCTTTTTAATTTTCTGACAAATTCCAGGGCAAATTTGGTCATTCGATTCTGTACGGCATCAGTTTTATAATTATTCAATAGAGATTCTTATCCATTATTCCACCAAAATATATGTCTATAATGTACTTTCTGACGACCTGAACTTTAGATTTCTCACGAGCACAGTACAGCTTACAAGTGAAATTATAGAACAAAATCTTAATATTTTATGATTTTCTATCACCCTATAAAGGTCTCGTTCAGGATTATATGACCCATCCATTTTGTGGACTTACCAGTAGTCTAATTGATTTTCTGTGACATCTTGTAGAGCTTTTTATTTCAAGAACACAATTTTTATTTGTATTATACCTAAAAATCTACAGTGTAAACGACACTTTAAATCAAGAAATATAATAATGATAAGTTCTTTTACTAATGTTATTGTTCGGTACTACGTCGGACAAAAGAAAACTTTGTTCTTGTTTGAGGAAGTTTCTTTTCTTTAATTATATTTTTAAAGCGGCTGCATAAAACAGGGAAGTACACACTGGTGTATTATTAAATGTTTTATAAGTGATTATTATGGAATTTTAAAATTATATTTCAACCACTATAGCCACACAAGTAGTAGTCGTTGACAAGTAATCTAATAAGTTTAATTTAAAAATGATTATCTTCTCGTTTTGAATTTAACGAGTTTTTTTTTATAATTAGGCCGACGACATTATTATAATCTCTTTTAGCGATTTTTGGTATTTACAGCACTTTATTATCCGTATAGGCACATTTTGTATTTTGCTTGAAACGCAAATTCTTAGTTTTGCGCTTTGGTTTTTGCGCACGTTTCGTAGTACGTACAAATCTGAGTGAGTCGTTTCAACAGGCAGTTGTCTTGTACAGTGTTTCAATATTCTGTTACATACTACGTAGACCCAGCAGCAGCCGGTACTGGCACTATAAACAAGATCGATCGATCTATTCCTTTCTGGGAAATTCAATCTTGCCTAAAATTTAATTTAAAAGCCCTTTGTTCGTTTAAAATCTTTAGCAACGAAATTCTAGTGGAATCAGCTGCTAACTCAGCTATGGGTGGAAATTAGCTTACAAGAGTTACTTAATTGAAATTCTATCTAAATAACAGCATCTGGGATGACTGACAAGATTTAGTTGAGACCATCCAGATAATCTTCTAGACCTTTACGAGGACTAGGGCTACAACTATTACAGAGAAAACAGAGCGTATAATAATAATAATAATATCCCACCACGTCAGTCTGGCTCCGTGCTAAGTACCCGAAGGACTTGTGTTACAGGTACCAGACAACGGAAATATATTTATACTTTATACATATTTAAGATTTTTATTATAAAATACACATATTTAATACACGTCCATAGCCCAGGAACATTAAAAAACTTTTTGATCCGTCGGCGGGATTCGACCCCCGGCGTGAGCTACCAAAGCGCTCAACCACTTCGCCACAGAGGTCGTCATATAGACGATGATGATAACAAAATCAGCGCCATCAATGGGGCGTTATGAGGACGCATGAATCAATCGATAGTCTCCTGGTCTATAAATAATGTTACATCTGGCCATCATGCGCCGGTACATATTGTTAAATGACCTACATTATAATATTTATTATTTATATACTTCACTCGTTAGAAAAACATTATCATGCTGTTATTTCTTTTGATTTACAGTGTTGAAAGTGAGATTAGTTATTGAATTCTTATTTTTATTATAGCTAGCTTCGTTTTGCATAAAACCAGTTAAAATTAAATAACCTTTACAGAAAATTTGCCATTAAAAGTTTGAATTGCTCAAACTTTGTGCGAATCGCGTAAAATTCCAAATGCGATAATATCACACAATAAGTAGATTAAAAACTGCCATACCGCCCAAACAGCATATCTGGTCATGACACGAATAACAAAGTTTACGCCAATAAAACATTCAAAAGGATTCACCGATGCGTTTCACAAAAAAAGGTTCACGTAAAAACGACCCGTTACCCCGGGGTAAATATTTTCCTCCATTTTGAAACGCATATGCTTTTTACGTTCGGACGGTTCGTTACTTTTAGTTTTTATTGAATTATTATTATTCGTATAATGCGCGTATTTATTGTTAGTATTATTTTAGAGTTTACGTGAAAAATAAAGTTAATATTTCACGCAAATATTATGTTGAAAATAAATTAACAGACTTTATTTGCATTAAAATAAAAATTATGTATGAAAGTAAACATTGATCGCAAGTAAAACAAAACGGTTGAAAACCATAGTTGTTTTTTTATCGTTATAGCCGCTTCAGTAGTATACAATTTAACGCATCTCTACACAAACAATCGATGACGTTAAAACAACAAATGATGTAACTCACTCGCAACAGGAAGAAACTTATAAGAATAAACAAGCAGAGTGTTGAACTGGTACAGTGGATATTAGGGGTGTATCACACGGTTACCGCAGCCCTATTTGTTTACGAAATCGCGTGGCTCGCACGTGTCGGCATTATAATAACAAAGCGATCAAAGACCTTGTCTATGCTCTAAACTTGTGATTAAATTACTACCGGTTGGTTCGCGCTAACCAGTCAATATTTCATTAAACGACTGATATGTGGCAGGTTTAAGCTTTTGAGTACACTTTATATTATTTGCATCAATGTATTATGCTGCATCCAAGTACCTGAGTTGCAACCTTTAAATTTAATTTTAAAATAAGTATCTCCTAGTTTAGTCAGTATTTCCTAGTCACCCATATTAAATAAAACATTAAGGACATGAATTTGTGGCTAAGCTATTCGTGACATTGATATAGACTTTCTTTGCGTCTTTGTTAGTTACATACAAGACATAGTTCGTTGGTTAATCGCAATAAAATTAATGATTCCTGTGCGATAAAAATATAACTCAGCGAACGAATTTAAAACAAAATATTATTACATACCTAGAATAAATTAAGTTTTTTTTAAAATAATTAGTATTTCTCATTAATTAACATTTTGACGATGTACGCAAGCTTTTATTGGGGCGCGCTGAAAATAATCGATGTACATTTAGGTAGTAAAATGTGTGCCTTGGGAGCAACAATAAAGGGGCTGCAGCCTACCCGCTCCCCCGGGAACGGCGCAGTTTGCACAAAATATACGTGTTTACAATTTATATTATGTTTACACACCGGGAGCTGCACGTGGAATTTTTAGAGGATTTTATATTCTTAGGAAACCGTTAGCGAGATTTATGTACAGCGCGGGTATGAAAGAGAGATTAAATTTTTAGTATGTACGACATATGAAATTGTTTTCGGACAGGCTTTAAGACAGTTGATATGCGTGACCATATTAAGGTGAAGATAATAAAATTAGATTCTATGAAGTAACATTGAAGAAATTATTATGATATAAATATTATACATAAAAAATATTATTATATATTATTATAACTTATTTAGGTTTGCAATTCGGCTTGAATCTACTCTTTTTTTTAACGTTTCTTAAGAAGCTACCTAAGAAATTTCATACCGGCTTCATACACACCTCAAAGAGTATCCAGTGACAAAATTAATTATCCATTATAAAATGAGCTCCGTTTGATCGGATACGGCCTAGGAGAGGAATCGTAGAGGACCATCGAGCGAGCGTTCGCCTCGCAGCTCTCACATCTGATGAAAAGCAAATCGATAAGACTATGTATGGATCCGTCTCACACGAGCACAATTTGAATACCGGATAAGAGGTTTACTATCTTAAGTGATTGGAAGACGTAAACACTAAATAATTCAGTTGAAACTACGTCAGGTCTCGTTAATTTGTACACTGTCGAATAATAAGTAAAGTTGGATAATTTTATTGGTAGAGATTTTTAATGTGTGTTGGTTAAGTTTTCAAATCGAATGAGCAATGGCAGACTGCCTATCCTACATTTTGTTAGATTTATATAATTTTCATTGCTTCGGGAATTTGGGCTAAAAGCACGCAAAAACGTATTGATACTTTTTTATCACCTTCTAACTGCCCAGCTGTTTTTTTCTACTAACTTACAAAATTATGCCTATTGCAATCTCAGAATATGTAGCTTTCCAATGGTGAAAGAATTTTCATTTATAATAAATATTTTTTACAATATTCGTATGAAGGGCCAAATATTTGCACCAAACCGGGTTACGTCAGAAGGCGGAGGTTACCTACTTGTAAGGGCGCGGGTTCGCAAGGGTCGCGGACGTAGGGCTGCCACACTGACAGATGTGCACTCCCCCGACTCGACCCGCCACAGAGTAATTACTGTCTTTACAGATTAATGTCGATTGAAGTGTAAATTTAAATTTAATGGGATATAGAGTATCCCGTAAGTGGCTTAGTGTGATACCATAATGGTCTTTTTTAATTGTTTAAAATTGTTAATAGTTATATTTTGATAATATTTTCGTGACTAAATACAAATGAAGACATAAGTGGAAGAAACGAATACCTAACATTTAAACTTCCGGATTTTCGCGTAAATGGAAGCTTTAGGACCGGAAAAATTGTTTGAAATTAAAATCATGCGGATTTGATGCAAAGCCAGATAGACAAGCTAGATAATACAATCATTAAATTATAAGATTTACCAAAATTTTAAAGCAAAAAAATGAGTATTTACTCGAAGGTTGTAAAATGTTAGTTATTCGTTTCTTCCACTTACGTCTTAAAATATCTAGCAAATTCATGATGATACTATATAAAACAATAATACGTTTCTCAAACCGTTAAACTATTGAAGTAAAAGTAATATCGTATTAAATAATAATAAAGAGACATCATGTTGATATCGTGTAGTATTAAAATAATGGAAGTTTATGTTATTGTGATTGGGGTTATTAGTTTTATCGTGTATCGTATATTTACGATCATCTACGAAGTATGGAAATTGATCGACGACTAATATTGACATTTACATAGCTTCTAGCTATCATTTAAATAGATTTCTTTTCCTTACACAGTACTCATAATGTGTATACATAGTGCTCAGAATGAAATACCTTGATTGATTCCTATAAACATGGCGTATTTATTTAAAAAGTAAAAAAAAACTTAGATATTTTTAAATTCAGACAGAATTAAAGATAAGAATTAGGGCCTGTTTCACCGCTTACTGATAAATGTCGGATAGTCTATCCACATTTTTGACAGAACATCTGTCAAAAATGTGGATAAACTATTTTTGAGTATTTAGATTTTTTTAAAATAATATTAAGGGGCAAGCGAGCAGACGTGTTATCTGATGGAAAGCAACTGGCGTCGCCTATGGACACCCGCGACATCCAAATAGTCGCAAGTGCGTTCTCGGCTTTTATGAGGAATAAGGGAAGTTAGGCCACCGGTAAACTCACTTACTGAACGAAAGACAGCACAACGCCTTAATCTGTCAAAAAAGTTGTGGATAGCCTACCATAAACTTTATCAGTAAGTAAAACAGACCCTTAGTTTTATTATTTTATCTTTAATTTAATTAGGAAATTTACAGACTTTTGTCAATTATTAATTAAATTTATATACATGGTATAAATTAAATTATCTGTGTGCTAAAATATTTAGTCTCTACGGCTGTAGTACTCTATGCAAGTGTTTGAATCCTAAGCTGTATTTGAGCGGCGATCGGTGAGCCGTTAGTTACGACTATTGTGGCTGGGAGGGCGCAGTTTAAACGAAAGTGCGAGGGTACTTAATGTAGGGAGGCCTTTTTATGGACGGTTAGAGGTAATCGATAATTTAGACTCAATTATGGACATAGATATTTGATGCAGGAATATTCTTTAATTTGAACTTGGCTTGTCACGTTACCGCTTGTCTAGACTATAGATTTTTTGCCTGCGTGGCAGTGGCGTAGCGTGGGTATTAGCCGCCCGGGGCGGAGGACAAATATGCCGCAAGCTAGGACAATTTTGTCGCCCCCCTATAATTTTTACAAACATTAAGAGCGATTTTTATCACGCGTTTTTTTCCTAAAATTTTTTGGGATTTTTTCCTGCCAATACAGATTCTCTCTAATTCAATGTGTTACATTACAGCTAAGTAAATAAATAAGTACGAATAAAAATACAGTGCAGACATTATCTAATTTTAATTACAAAATTAATCAAGAGCCTTCATAAATTTTGTAATTACGAACGTATATATGGAATTCCTTGAATTTTGCCACAGAATAAATACCTACATATTGAAGTATTTCGCGCATTTTTTGACTTTATTGTTGTGTTAGAAATATGAAATAGTAAAATTTTGCCGCCCCCCTAAAAAGTGCCGACCGGGGCGGGCCGCCCCCCATGCCACGCTACGCTGCTGCTGCGTGGCAAGCTCACGGTAGCGTTTCATTTCACTATGTGTACAAATTTCTTAAAAATCAATGTGGCAGTTTCGACGTCGACAAAATTTAAATACATTTTAATAGAATTTCATTTAAGATGCCTTAACAATTTCTCTAGAATTTTCGTATTTAGAATGTTTCTGGAAAAACTTCGGCTCATTAAAACTGTACAGCAAACAATTGTCTGCAGAGCGCTGAAACTCGCATATAGCATTACGCTAGCAACATCAGTTCCTTGTCTTACTGTTCTCGTGTGCCTGCATCCAAGTAATATTGTCTTGCAAAGAACACACTTAAATTCACAAACAGCTTTTAGCTCCCCCCTGCACTATAACCCCTCCTCCCTCCACTCCCCCCTCAGCACTACACTCCCCTTCCCCCGTGTTTACCGCTCTCGGATTACTCCCGGCACTGTATTGTTAACTTTCCGAGGACAATTGCGACTGCTCTTCCGACAATGATGTAATTGTTCTGCACTCAATTTTATAGCCGATAATTTTATACCACAACCGATACACGTATCGAACTCGAGCGAGTCGGAATCAATAAGTTTAAGTTATGTTATTAATTAAGCAGAGCCGAAAAATATTAATAATACAGGTTTAGGTACCCACATAAAATATTTAAAATAGATTAACCCTTTTAAGTCAATGTAATAAAAATAAATATTTTTGGAATGTTTATGATAAAAAGTAAAAATGAAAAAAAACATTCTAAAATACGTAAAAATTTCCCAGGTTACATACTTCATTCCAATTTCGCAATTCAGGGAATCGCAAAGCAAAACATAGTTGTAAAGCTGTACAAACATTCGAAACTCATGCAAACTAAACTATTTGTATGCTATATAGAACATACATGATGAAAAGATTAACAAATAAAAGAACCGGCAGTTGATAAGTTTAATTACAGGGCGCCTATAAATTACAGAGACAAACGACCGCAGAGATAGTATCTTGATACGATTTTTGTTAACCCCCGAGCCGCGCTCGATAAAATGAGTTAAGGACTTTTGTATTAAATTGCCTTAAATAACCGGCAAGCTGGCGGCGATAGGGTTTCGGAGGATTACGATATTTAGGAACGTTTTAAAAATGAATTGTAGAATGGTGAATATAAAAATGTAGACGATAAAATGCGTATAATTAAAGTAGCACTATGAGTTGAATAACGCTTTATAGCAAAAAAATAAATATGGAAACACTTGAATGTTTAAGTCAAGAAGAAAGTTTCATCCGGAAGCCTGGACCCTTTAATGCACTGAAATTAAATATAGCAAACCAGTTAAAATACGATAAAGGCTCTCGCTTCACCGTCACAGTGTACCAAATTAAGAATTCCTTTTGTAATTGTTTGAAACGTAAGTATCTTTTCTTTAGCGAGAGTCTCGTCCATACGACCCAGTAATTAGAATTTAAACGGGGGAACCATTAGCGTCGTAAGTCTCACCTTCTTAGATACCATCTCAGTGCAAAATGCGGATACTTTAAAGCAGGCAGGGGAGGCGGGCTTTGAGAGTGCCGAAACAAACATGGGACTTCCCGAGCCAAGAATGCCTCGGAGTTGTTTGTAGCGTCCATTGTTGTCGGCTAATTCCGAAACTTCTCGTTTTAATATCGCACACCTCCCTCCGAGAATATGCGTTTGTAGCGCTCAAACTGAATTTCTTATGCCGGGCTACAAGGAAAACGTTAGTTTCGAAATTATAAAACAAATTTAAGTCGCATATTAGAAATAAAATGGGTCTAATATACGTAAAAGTTATGTTGTACACCTAGCTTTTTATTATACACAATAAATCATTTCATTTAATAACGACTTTCTTTTTCCTACGTCATGATCTTGATGGCGCGTAACCGCAGAAATTGATAAGAAAACTCGGGCCTCGATTTGGAGAAACTTGGGCGATTATAACAAGGTTGCACAAAGTTCGATGAAACAAAAGGTTTTTTAATTTACGTACATCACTTTGCAGGCGAAAAATGTAAAAGTCGTTTTGGAATAATTGGGACGAGATACAAAAAGTTTTTCGCTTCCGAGAGGAGCGTTATCGCATCAAACAATTAGCCGGAGTCGGGACCGGGAAGACGTCCGGGGACCGTGAAGGAGGAATTTTATTCATCGGAATGGTATGCTACCCTTTATGAAAACTGTCCCCCGAGCTGGCCCGTGTAACGCGCGAGAGAGCCAGTAATTCGACCTTTGAGTGATTTCCTCGGATGGCCGGCTGGCAGCCGGACGGGGGGGATATAGCAATTTGTTTTACGAGGTCACCTTAGCGCTCCTATTGCAAATGTAAGAAACTTATTGAATTTTTTATTTCGCTTCGGAATATTACTCGCTTTTATATCAAAACTCGGAACGTTGACCTCTAGAGAAACGTCGCCATTATGGTAATCGAACAGATTAGAAACTGCTCAAGTAATATAAATATAAATAATAGTTAATATTTAACAAACATTGAAGAACCAACAAATATACAAAATGTGCCAATTCGTGTTGTGTTTTAAGGTGGAAAGGCAATAATATTGCAGCATTTAAGGCTATCGACGTGAGACGGCGTAACATTTGGCGCAGTGTGGATTTGACTGAATAATAAAAGACGGGAGGATCCCGGCTGATATTTTATTAAACGGCGACAGTTCCCCGGGAAATATTAACTCTTACCATTGACATGTGTCGGCCGCCGTTGTTCACGATGCTTGCCGCCGGCTCCTGCAACAATATAGTACAATATTTATAATACAACATCGAACTGTTTGGTGGAGACTAGATTAAACTGGGCCACGTTTTCTTAACAGTAAAATGTGCTTTATTTTCTAATAAGGCTTTATAACTGTCCAGTTTTCGAGTTGATGTATCATCGACTTGAATATCTGCAGATTTGTATTTTTTTATTCTTTTGTTTTATAAAGGCACACACATTGCACATTTCTAATTTATATGTTGTTGTCTGAATGTTGAATTTAATTTTATCGCTTCGAAGAAAAATAACATTTTGGAAGCAATTTGTAGCTTCTCTTCATTGTTTTATGAAATTCGTTTCGGGTACAATTTTTTAATCTCATATAAGCATAAGCTCCCGAAAATCCTACGTCGGACAAATTAATTTAATTCGACAAAGCGGAAAAACAAGAATAAGCGTAATCACAGTCTGTTAGAAAAATATCTTGGTATAAAACACCTGGCGTTTTTACCGTGCGGTGTACATAACATGAGCAGCGCCTGAACGTTAACTCTGCTTAGAGCGAATATAATGAACAATGTATTAAAAATCCCCGTTTTCATTGTTAACAGTACGTTTATAAAAACATGTTACATATCCATTATTTTTACATATTATGCAGAATGTCCTGGAACAAAAGCACTATGATAAGTCTACAACTGTGTTTTTGTGTAGAATGATAATATTATCTGTATTCTTGCACTGCTGACATTTTTCTAAAAAAATATTAAATAACGTACAATATTTAATTACTCGGCCATTTGGTGTTAGAATACTTAGTTGCTCAGTCATAATTTCTAGTTACATATAGTACTTCTTACTTAATACTCACAAACGGTTCTATAAGTTGTAGTTTACTCCGTTACAAGTTTTATTTTTGTCCTAATTCAATTGGATGCGGGTTAGTAGACAACAATGGATCCCCCCGGGTCCCGGGTCTCGGGTCGCGATGGACAATGTTTGGTCGCGAACAGTAATTCTGCTCCCAAACGCCAAAAGAATACGACAAATAAAAGTTAACTGTGTTATTGTGGACGGTGTTTATATTGACGAATACTATTGTGGTTCATTCGTAGCGTATAGGTTATATTCTATTGCATACAAAAACTTTTAGACATTGTGAAAGTTTTTATATGGAACTAACTTAGTATAGATGCCCAAAACACATGAGTGTTTCTTAAGTAAACTCCATGAGCATCATCACTACATTTCTATTATCACCTACCTTTTTCTATTTTTAAATTCAAAGGGATAAGACCTGTGTTTTTGACTTTTTGCACGGGATTTATTTTGATAAGTATTTTAATTTGAAATCTATAACAAAACACCAATCAACACATTGCAGTAAAATATTTGCGTGTCAATATTAGAGTGACCACAAACATAATCGACCACTATTCAGAAGTCGGCCAATTCGGCCACTTTTACCGTTACCAAATGCCGCTTGTGACAGTCGACATAGTTTATTGCGTAATAATGCTAACCAGAGTACATAACAATACAACAATATTAACTATTAGGATAACCGTATAAAACCGATTTGTTGATTTTAGCACCAAATTGCTGTGTGCACTAAAACTAAAATAATCAGGTGTCCTTTTAAATAAAAATATTAAAACGTTACTCTTAACGTTTCAATAATTTTATTTAAAAGGACACCTGATTATTTTAGTTTATTAACAATCCTGGTATCGCAAATTATTATAAGCATGCTCTTCTTTAAGCTGGCGGAGTAGAAGAATAATCTAAGAAAATTTTAAAACATACCATAGGCTTTATCATGAGTAATATTTGTCGATAGCGGCTACGTGAATGTTATGAACAACTAAAAGTTGTCACATAAGTAACATTAATTCACAGATTTAATAGCTTAACACATTAAAATAATAAGTTTGTCAGTCTGTCAGAGCAGCAGAATACACAAAAAAGTTCAATCTTAAAAAATCGGAATAAAGCTTTAGGCTTCGGACGCACCGCTAAATTATTTTACCTGATAGTTCTTACCATATACAGTTGGCATAAGGGTCCTCTCAGAGGGCTGCAGTAAATATTAACGTAGGGTAGCCAGTTGTAACGGGCACGGCCGTAACTCACGGGCGGACGTGTCCACACCTTTTTGCTCAGCGCGTCGCCTGCGGTTCCACTCTCATGCTCAAGGTAGGTTTTTGTACGTGAAAATCGTTAACTATTTTCGTTAAATTGTTTTTCGTCTGTTTAAGTAGGTATAAAACATTTCGAATGTTTCATTTTACTAGCGCATTCAAGGTACTAGTGGAAATGGGTTGCGAGGCTCTACGTAGAAATGAGAGCCCAATATTGGCAGTAGCGGTATTTAACAACAAAGTGACGAAACAACAACAAAAAGGGTTTAATGTCAGCGATTACGATTTAGCTGAAAGCAACATAGTTTGGGCTAGTTGATGCCCGCAACTTCGTCGCGCGAAATTTTTTATATCACGGGAACCATACATTTTCCCAAGATAAAAAGTATCCTATGTGTTACCTAGACTTAATAGCTATAAAATAAAAAAAAAGATTTATTCGAATCCGTTCAGTGGGCTGTTTTTTTTGTTTGTTGTGGGTTGTTTTAACAGAGGTTTAAATATGAGGTTACAATTAGTAAATATCAATAACTAAATTATCGTTTGATTATATTATTTTTATTTTATATAATTGTATCTAATTTATATTTCAGCATTTTATTATTTAGATTATTTTAACAATAGTTAAACTGGTCGCTAGAAAATGTTGCATACCTTGACGAAGGTGGAAATGTCATGGCAACCATATTATTTATTTGAATATCTGCAATATGTAATAACCTATGTTTCACAAATAAATCTATTCCATTCTAGTTCAAAAAACCTTCAGCTATATTTAATACCTCACTAAAACTCACTAAGAGTTGACATCGCTTACAGTTTTATTATACAGCCTGTGTGTGTACTAAGCTAGTACTTGGCACACTTTTGCATATCACAGGCTTCTTTGGCGCCTTATGAGCTATAAATAAAATTGATATATTATATAAAAATAAGTTGGGTTTTCCTTCCTGACGATAAAACTAAAGAACGCACGAACCGATTTCAACGGTTTTGAATTCGTTTGAAAGGTCTCGAGCTCCATGAGGTTTATAGAAAAGAAAATTCTTTCAAGAGAAAAAAACTTTCAAGAGAAAAGCAGGAAAACAGGGAAAATCAACGCGGACGAAGTCGCGGGCATACGGGTATTTATTAAATATTATTAATAACTCATTAATTTCGCAAGATTAAATAATATAATTTTAATGGAATTACAGACATTAAACACAACCATTTCAATCGATACCAACTTGACTTAACATTTGCTTGAGTAGCTATAATTTTGTTAATAATATCCTTTTCTTTGACCTTTTGTGATTAAAATTGATGACCTGGAGCTTCAAAGTCGACATTATTAATAATGTGAAGTATACAGGTGTCGAAACTGTACAAATAAACTGTGAAGAACATTAAAAAGTCATTTTAATACAACTCTTGACCCCAAGTGATACATATGTTGGCTTTCTATACATTTCAATATTTTTTTGAAATATCAAACTTAATAAAATACTAATTAATAAGACAGCTAATAGTTTATGGACTTCCCTTAGAGTTCTTACAAATCTTTGTAGACTAGACCATTCACTGTGGCGTCGTTAGAAAACGATTACTCATCAAATCACAGAGACAAAAACTATAATAGAAGTTTGTACACACAGTGGGCAGAGCCTGATTTATATATTTCGGGCCGTCAGACCAAACAAATACACACCTATTCCTTCCGACGTGAGAGCGAGTGAAAAATGATCTTTCCTAACGTATAGAGAAGCCGCGACCCAAAATAAACTATAGCTTCGCGCACACTGTTGACGGGGCGTTCCGGGACGCATTTTTCATATAAAGAGCGTATTTAGGCGTAACATTTTTAGGGTATAAAATACGATCCGCCCCGGAACGCCCCGTTACAGTGCGCTCACACCATATACGTACATTATCACACGCTCAGTACATTTTGATCGTTTCACTGTTATGGAGGTGTAGGCGTATTGTTGCTTTAAACGTGTTAGCTTTATCTTAAGTGTATATTTTGCTTAATTTATTATTCACTTTACTCTAAAGTTTCTGGAATCGAACATTTAGTCGAAAATTTGATGCTTTTGAATCATATACCTCTACGCGCAGTGGTAGAAATCTAAACATTTTGTGGTAATCGTAAAAATATTTTTCTACTATTGTATGTAGTTGGAAATGAGCCAGATATTATTAACAAATTAATACATCAAAAAAGCTTAACGTATTAGCGGATATTTGGGGTATTAAAAAGAGTTACGTTAGGGATTCAATAGACAAGGCTAAGGAGGTGGGCCGTAATCTATTTAACATTAATCAGAGTATATAGAAACAAGTAAGTCATCTTCGTAGAAACGGTCCGCGCGTGGCTTGCTAGTTCGCTCTAGCATCGATGCACCATCGCAAGCAAACAGAAACAAATCCTTACGGTTATTAGTGTGTAAATCTGCCAATTGAGATTCGAGGCTCACAACTTTGTGCGCGTTTGGCTCATTGATACTACGGCGCACACATAAAATCCGCGAACGGGCTGTTTCTATGAAGACGAACTACTTGGTTATATATATTGTACAATAATGGCGAGAGGTGTTCCTGCCCAGGACTAATTGGTGGGGACAAAGACAAAGCTCTACACGCTTGTCTAATGGCTCGAAGACATCTTTGGAAACGCTTAAAGCTTCTCTTTAGTGATAAAACTAAATACGTCTTTAAAAATGTAGCTGTTAGTCCCAATAATTTTATTTCACACTCTTTTATAATATAAAATATATTATTTGATATTGTTGCTAATGCTACCTTAATGAGGAACTCTACCTCGCTAAGAGAAATTATTAGTCAAAACTCAAAACATAGCTGTGATATTGATTAAATAAAGTGTTAAATAAAATCTCTAGAGCTACGAAAAAAAATCTCGCAGTTGCTATGACAATATTATATGCTATGTTTACAAGATAAAGTAGTAGATAGATCACTATTTAAGAGGTATTTTTATAAATTATTTTACTAAAACCCTTACCTAATACATGCAGCGCAGCGTTGCTATTGTCTTATAGTTTCAGCATTACACCGGTGCGAATTCGCTGCAGGTCGCTAGTGTACCATACTACTATATTGTATGAAATACTAACGACCCGCATTACATTCAAACAACATTCAAAGATAATAAATTTCGCCGAGCCGCATAATCCTGCATTTGTCTATACGATTGATGTATTGTTAAATGTTTATCGATGGCTAGCACGGACATTAGGCATACCGGCGCCACGGGGCTCGCGAAACGACGATCTGTAGCCCTACCATGAGTTTGAAGCAATAGTTATCGTCGTTACTCGATAGCAACTACGTGAATTTTTAGCACGGCAATTTTAATTCCACAAGTGACCCCTAGAGGCGGTGTAAAATATCGCCATACTAAAAATTTACGCTATCTACGACAAATACTATTACTGCAAACTCATGGTAGAACCACTGGACCGACAGTAAATACGAACACGTTTAACATTGAAATATTACAGTGCCAAGAAACAAGTATTAGAACTTGGCACAAGGTACGCGCAATTTACGTACCTCGCTAATAGAATAACTTTACTTTTATAGTCCGCGGGGACAATGTTATTGGATCAGGTTTTGTCGTGTTCAATTGTTTGTTTGAAGTTTAGAACGTACTCAGAAATTTAATGGCTATATTACTTTAATTAAATATAAGGTTTGAAGAAAAAAGAACGAACATCAAAATCTTCGTTACATAAAATGATTGATGAGTCGAAACAAAAATTTTGAAATTACTGCATGTCAGCTATTTTCGTCTCATTCTAAAGGTAATATATAAATAATAATTTTCTTTTCGACACATCATAAAGGGACAAAATTGTATACAGTTCCGACATATTTCTGGGGCAAAAATATGTTATTTTCTAAAGGAATTTCCTTGGCAGAGCTATAAATAATACCTACGGGTCCTATATTCGTACTTTATATACCTACTTCTAATTTCCGTTCCATTAAGTATCAAGAACGTTTTGATTAATGTGCACGGTATTTATTTGGTGAAAACGGGCATACATAAAGAAATGTCTTTTCAATCGAAAGGTGACTCCTACGTCGGAAGTAACCCGAAAATTTCACTAGTATTTTTGTTTCTAGCAGACAAAGAGACATAATATGACTAATTTTAAAACATCAATTCGGCTAAAAAAGTGCTTTACAAGGCTTATCGAATTCGTTTATATAACAATAGCCTTTACTCGCGGTCTCGCTCGCGTGGAATAAAATACTAATGTTCAGTAAAAATACTAATATTCTGGGAACACGAAGTTTTTCCAAGATCAAAAGTAGCCCTTTTTGTCGATTGATTGCTTCGTTCGTTAGGGCCTGAAGGAAGGGCAAGCAAAAAGACGCTTTTCCATTAATATGTTAATATTATAAGTAAGCATTTTCGCAATAATAACCTCAAAGTATATTTGGGGCCTGCTATTAAAGAGTCATCAAGTGTTCATGTGAAGGCAAAGCGCAGCACAAAATACACACGGAGCATAATAGAGTCTCTTTTGGAATTTTTAATTTTCGCCCGAGTCACAGTCCCGTTCAATATCCGGGTACGCGATGCGCTAAAATAACGAAACATTTTATTAAAAAATCACTTATAGCTTATAACAATCTAAACGAGTAATTTCACAAACAATAACGCAATTTCAGTACACATCTGCAGACAACAAATGTTCAAATTAATTTTTTCGTGTTCCTCTAATCTTTTGTGATTTTTAGAATTTCTGTGGCAGTGTTTTTTTAATACGTAAATATTAAATACATTGTGAAATGTAAATATCAAAACAAATAAATTCAAGCCAAACTGAATGAAAGCATATTTTTTTTATGACAGGCAATGATACAGTTATTACTTTTTTATGATTATATATTTCACATAGTACACATTTTGATGAGTACTACGTAATCTAAAAATTCGTAAAAAAAAGAAGTAAAATATAATAGCATAAAAATTATTATAGAACTTATCAACATCTTATATTTTCAGCATTCAAATAAAAAATTAGAAATAAAACATAATTCAGTAATAATTTCATCGAAAGCAAAATTTAAGTACGCGCTCATCACTAAGTAGTGATGTGCGCGTACTTAAGTAGTAGTAGTACTCCAACTAGACCATCAAACAACAAAACAATAGATTCGGTAACAAAAACAAAAATTACTAAACAACTATAATTTCAATCCCGCTTTTCACGAGCCCATCCACATATCGTACACACTCATCCTATTATGCCCGCCCTATCCCCCATTTTAGCTCATATCATTTACCATTTAAAACGTCGAGTGGGTAGCCGTCGTTGAAATTTTATGCATTACCCATCCCGGCGTATTCCCAACTGTCTAATGCAGGGGCCACCGCCACGTCAAAATATCGTTATGCATTCACCGCGTGCGGAGTCAAACGGTTTTGACAGCGGAATGGCATAATAGCGAGATACCCGATGACAGTATGCAAATTCTATCCAAGGAAGCTTTGTTATACGCTCGTCACAGAAACAATGTCACATGCAGTTAAGCAGTTCGATATTGTTTCGACTTCTTGGAATTCGATTAAACCGTTCATTCAATTTCGACATCGATAAGCGCTTTCACATCACTATTGCCATATTAATGTGACAAATGCGAGTGTTTACTTGTTTATTGTAAATCTGTAATAAATCAACGGATTTAGGCAATATTCGGGATGAAATTACACAAAAAATGAAAATCTTTATCAATTTGAAAATCTTTAGGATTGATCTTGTTCATCCGATGGTTAAGACCAGGGTCTTTAATCAATGTGTCCTACCGGTAATGACATACGGAGCTGATGCGTGGACACTCACCGAAGGACTAGTAAACAAGTTCAAGGTAGCGTGTTATGGAAAGAGCTGTTGGGAGTATCTCTGGTCGATAAAATTCCTAACACGGTGATCCGCCAGAGAACTAATAAACCGATATAGGTCATAGAATTAGTACGCTGAAGTGGAAGTGGGCTGGTCATGTCTGCAGACGGGAAGACGGTAGATGGAGCAGACAAGTACTAGAGTGGAGACCACGCTGTATGACGTCCCGCAACACGTTGGACTGACGATTTAAGGAAAGTGGCCGGCAACGGCTGGATGAGGGCTGACCAGATTTGGATGGTTGGCGCTCACTGGGGGAGGCCTACGTTCAGCAGTGGACGGCAATAGGCTGATGATGATGATCTGATGGTGCAATTTAACAAATGTGCGAATGAATTTTTATTTACGACTGGGCATTCAAAACCTACGATTTAATCGCATTCAACTGCTATTATATCTCAATCAATTAGCATTTCGTAATTTATGAATCGCTCTAAAAATTTTATAATCATCATGTCGATCGTCTTGCGGGAACAAAGAGCTGTTTTCTTTTCATCAAAAATACTTCAGCATTAGTTACTGACGTTTCTGTATGTGAGGTATAAAGGAGGTTGGTATTTCCCGTTTGTCCCGCGCTCACCGGTCGCAGTTTTCCTTCACCCGTAATATTTCGTTTCCGCCGGCCCTATTGATCTATTCAATCGTTCGTGTAAGATTATTTTTTGTTGTATGTTTACCGAGTCGTACGGCAATTGTTATTTGTTATTTTGAATTGTACCGACTTACATGAAAGAAAACGATAAGTAGATTTCGGATAAGCGACTAATTTATTATGGATGATTATCGATGTTTCTCTCTATCTACTAAATAAGTATTAAGCGAGGTTAATTGAGTGATAGCCTCCGTCCATATCAATATTATAAATACGATCGTTTGACCAAAACCGATTATCGAAAGTGTCTTTCTCCTATTGTTATGAATATTTATTTGATAAAAACATCCAAGAGATTAGTGGAGGTGTAATATGACGTCGTATATTAGATAACGCTGAGCGTGATGTTCGTATGAAGTGGAATAAAAATAATAAATATACCTGCGCAAGAAATGGGATGTTCCTGATATCTAATGGAGTTTGCTTGTACGCTGCGTCCGTAATGTGCCTTTTCGACTCGCACCTGCATCTGGTTTCGCTCACTAAACTTCCGATGTAATTCTATTTATTTTATTAACGATAACTGGGGAACCTGGTGTATTATGATTACATTAGCTTCCGTGTAAGGTTTTGTATTGTGAGGATAGTTCGGTAGGTATCACAACATTTGCAGTCTTAAATGGGATTGTCTATTAGACGTTTTGGGAATATTTTTTTTTATAAATTGCAGAGAAACATACATATGTAAAAGTAAAATTTATTTTAAAAGTTAAATATTAAAATAAAACATTCACGCCATTTCACAAAACTCGTCACGCAATCGAGTAGAGCGTCGATATCGATAACTCATGAGGAACGTCACTATAAATCACGAGGACTCTCGTAGATAGTGATGCCCACGTTCGCTAACAAGATACTCGATAAATATTCTAATCTTGGTCGATTTATTTGCGGTTATTGGGATCCTGTGGATATTTATGCGATTTATTACCTCAGACGATCGGTCGATCCGGCATTTTAAAACTGCGATAGCTGGTAATGGTGAGTTCGGGAGAAAACATTTCCTTTACGTAAATTTTATGTAGGGGCTCGTAATAAAATTAAAGTTAGGCATGTTTAACTCAATCTGCTCGGGATCTCCATCGAGAAGTGTAGTCATAAGACTTCGATTTTACGACAACCCTTGCGTTCTTTATTGAGAGCAGTAGTGAATAAATACAATCGTAAGACGCGTCCGTAGCCTAGTAGGTAAGACTTTTGGTTCGCACTCGAGAGGATGCAGGTTTTAACTCCGGTGGAGGCGTGTACCAATGAGACATTTTCCGATCTCAAGTACATAATACGGATGCTCATTGCCGTGGAAGAGGCATGCTTCGGCACGAATGGGCCGGCTCGACCGGAGTGATACCAAGGCCTCACAGAAAACAAGCGTGAAACGGCGTTTTGCTTATGTTTCGTTCAGTGAGTGAGTTTACTGTTCCCAAGCCCAACTTCCCTAATCTCCCTATCCCTTTTCCCATTCCCTATTCCTTCATAAAAGCAACGTTATTGCGACTCTTCTATTGTCACGAGTGTCCATGGGCGACGGCAGTTGCTTTCCATCAGGGAACCCGTCTGCTCGTTTGACGCCTAAATATCATAAATCACCTAGTATTTTGCCGCCCACGTGGTAAAATATGAAACGACACAATGACGAACATGTATGTGAGAACACACGCCGTTTGATATGCAGTATTTGCGGAGGGAGGTGGCTGAAAGCGGAATACTTTTCCGAGACCGCAGTTAGAAAAGTGAAGTTTGTTTATGATAATGTTTTTGGCGTCGGCTGATACGACTGAATAAATTTTAATGGTACATTGTAAAAGAATACGAAGGTTTTCTCTCGGTATAAAAGTAACTTTATATGCCAGGGTTCGTCTTATAAAAGTTTAGTGCTTTTCAAACTTTATTCATTTCACAATACGTAATTAGATTTTAAAACTTTCTTTTTCTATTTTTATAAATTTAAATTTTAGCGACTTTTCTTTGTACTTTTAATGGCGCAAGCTTTCAAAGTTACTTCAATTCGTTTAGACTAATGTCATGCAACTTTTAGCAAAATTTAGAAAACAACATTAATTTATAGCAAATTCGAACGTAACGTAATAATAATAATAATCTTACGACGATCCTATTCACATCTTTATAGTAACTAGTACCCATTATAGTTTAAATGAGAAATGAACGTCTCTGTATAATATTTAACTACGGCATTTATTTAAAGATAATACGAAAATTCTTCTTTATCTGTTTCGCCCTGATTATGAATGCTTGTTAAACGAAACTTCGCTTGCTAATTAGTTAAGTAAACAGCTGCCCTTTTGTAACAAGTTTTGTACTGGTAAATCTTATGTTAGCTGAACATTTGTTACAACACTTTTAAGCGAGCTAAAATTATTTTATTGTATCAAGCCCACCGGTTTAGTTATTTCAGATATTTCAGGGACATCACGTGTTTGTTAGACGTAAGTGATAAATGATAATATGTCAAGTAGGCCAAGAATTTAAATTCGCAGTATTAAATTGTTGAAATTAAAATACTTGCATATTTGTTAAAAATAAGTTCGTGAAAATGTTAAAGTTTATGTGCTTACAGGTTCGCGGGAGGTATATAAATCCTGCACGGTTAAATAATAAAGAAGTCAGAAATCAAATTGTCTGTGGCACGGAATCAAACATTTATGACGTTGGCAACATTCCCGCGCCGGCGCCGCCCCGCCCCTCCCCGCGTCTTGTTCGTTGCAATTTTGTCCACGTTTGTAGGGAAAATTTATAACTTGTTACGGGCAATTATGTACGTAACTAGGTACACACTTAGACTTTTTATGTTATATTTTATGTGCGTTCCTAAGAAAAACGTAGCGGCTACTTTAGCGATTTTACGACTAAAATCCAGCTTTGCTCTTTTTGGGGAACTTCAAATCAATTTAGTTAAAGGAATCTTTCTTCAGTGAATAAAAGTTTTAGCCCCAAGGCCATTTATGGGATTAGAACTTGGTCTTGTGCGCCTGCTACAAAATTTCATGTAACTTCTTATTTTGGGGGTGCGAAATAGTTTAATTAAAAACTGCAAACGAGAAAACTTGTGGATCGCAGGACCTTCGTTAAGCACGAGAATTATCTCTCAATTCCGCGTTTGCGTGTGACTCTCTAGTTCGAGTACATTTTAACTTATTTGTGATTATTCCAAGCTTTAACATTTAACAGACACATTTTTTTACAATAAAGTTGACGTGACAAACAAATGACAAAAGACATGCTCTTACTATTGAGTACTGACGTGACTGCATTGTTAGCCCTGCACTATCTTTCTCACAGTAAACACGAATATCAAGCCGTTTATTAAGTAATAACACAAAACCGGCCAAGTGCAAGTTGAACTCGCGCACGCAGGGTTCAAGTCTGAAAAGTCTGCCAGCTTTGGCTTTGCACTTACTAATTAGCGATAGCGCGATGTAGACGGAATGCAGCGCCATCTAGTACCAAGAAGAAACTTAAAAAAAACACGTTTGTTGTATTTGAGCCACTCTTAAATATATTATTTTGTTTGTAGTATTTCTTGTTATAGCGGCAATAAAAATACATATTCTGTAAAAATTTCAACTCGCTGGCTGTTGCCGTTCTTGAGATACAGCCTGGAGACAGACATCAAAGTCTTAGTAATAGGGTCCCGTTTTTACCCTTTGGGTATGGAACCCTAATAAACATACTTACACTGTCTTGAAAAATAAACCTTTTGGCGTAAAGAACCTACAAATTCCAATCCGATATTAATCGAACACCTCTATATTGGCGTTAAAAAAAATAGCCCGTGGACGTCAGTTAAGCACTCGTTACGGGCGGTCCTGCACCGGTGACATGTAATACAGGTGATACAGCCGGCGCGGCTCAGCTGACCATCAATAGGGTCAACACGGAGTTACAAACAATTGCGAAGTATCGCTGGCGGCCCGCCAACTTACATGTTTTAATATTCGCCATACGTGGGAACTGTATCGGTGTTGCCACTCAAAATATAATCGGCACCAACTTGGCGCTTATAACCTTCGAGATATACCTTCGTTCTTCTGGATTATGGTCTGGAGCTACTATAAGTTGAACCTTGCATTTATTTGGACTAGCAGCAATCAAAATCTTTTTCGCCACTACAATGGTGTGATACCATCTGCAAAATTTTTGAATTTGGAAGGTTTTTTTCTAGGTTCAACTTACAGAAGCCAGACTACAGATATAACCGTATATAATAAGGAAAATACATTATAATTATCCTTAAAATATATTTACTTCTATAATCTCTTCTCTACTTCTATAATTTGAAATATTTACGAAACGTAATATGGGATATAGTGAATTCTTTAGGGCTCTCAGCACGGCACAACACGTCACATTGGTCGTGTAACCAGGTAGTAGCGAGTAGGAAACAATAAGCCTTAATTCGGCGACAAATCTCCGGCGTAACTGGCTTAACCGACAATCCGGCGATTACACCGACAGACAGACGGACGCTCCGAGATTGAAATGTAACAAGATTTTTACCGAAACTGGATTACTTCGGTTATGCCCGGCCTTTGTTTCATATTTCAGGACTGAGCCGAATAAAAGTAGAAACGTTTGTAATTCGTTTTTGTGTAGTTTCGAAATAACGATAATGGCTTTTATAGTTAACGTGTTTTATGCGAGCGCAGGGATTTTTATGAGCTTTGCATATGAATTTATTATATTTAATATTTTAAAAGCCGGCTCCGCTGCCGAATATTTAACAACACAGATATGCACGAGCTATATTGTAGCATCGGAGAAATTGACACAGCGCTAGTTGACAGACCTACGTCGTTTGGACGGAATACGTCTTTTTTGTAAGTCGTGATCTGTTGGCTGGTTTTTACATGACGTAACTAACTTGCTTAGATCCACAATCTGTCTGTATCAACTTCCCTGACAGTACTTAAACTTGGTTATTGTATTATTTAACTTAAACTTTCAAGTATAATGTTAAAAGCGACATGCATGGATATCATAAATACAGCTTTAAAGACGTTAAAATGTGTAATTATGAGAAAAATCCGTGTTTAAATTAAGCTAATGCCTCTTTGCTTGCATTAAAATATGCAAACACATAAAATCTAGTTTTAAGTCGTTTAACTGTAATTTAAAATATAAAAGGTAAACACTCTGAGCTGTAAAGATACTAAACAAATACAACGCGATTGTTTTAGTTTTAAGTATCCACATGCACTCGAACGAAGATTATCTTAAGGATTTCTCAGCTAGGTCATTGATACCAGTAACCTGTTGTTCATTCACACAAAAATCCTCAGAACTTGATAAGTCGTGATATGTTATTCGCAACAAAAGGCAGTAATTAAAATGTACTCTCCTTGACTTTGGTATACTTTTAACACTAAATAAATATTACGTTTAGCCATAGTTACTCTTTAAATATTTATTAATACATATCTCTTTGTAAATTACAGTTTATGTGCCTGGAAAAAGACAAAATCCTAATACCGAGGTAGAAATACCACTAATTTGTTGGAAATGTTGTGAAATCTTAAGAGTATGAGTGCCAGCACGGCAACAGGCTCCAGTACATTTGAATTCCACCTACTTGCTCTACCTAACCAAATAGCAATATTAATGAATACTTAACATAAATCACCAATCACTAGATCATAATCAACAGAACAAGGCATCAATGCAATTAATTGCAATCAACATATTAATTGAAATTCCTATACCGAGAACTTATTTCGAAAACAAAGACGCCAGTTTCACTCTATGTAGGTCTATGTCCTCTTAAACTGGAATGCGAATTATTTTAAGAAGTACTCAGTCAATTTATTGACCTATTCTAAAATAGTGTACCAAATGTTTATTAAAAAATGCGTAAAATTTCTTTTAAACATTCGAAACCAGAAAATAGTGAACATCTAAGCTCTAGACTTCAGATTTTAAGATAAGTTTTTTCCTGACTATTTGTTGTTGATATCCTTTTAATCTTAGAGTTCACTCAAAGTTCTTCTTTAGCTTTACTGAAATTTAAAAAAAAACATGTCTTGCTTGTTATGCGTATTATTGTAAGAACTAAGAACTCCAATATTTTAACTTTGAGACATTAAAGGAACCGTGCTGAACACTGACTATTCTTCGCTAGCCAATAGTTGGTTTCGATCACACACATCTCTCGTAATGTCGAATAAGCCTTTCCTGCAGGTCCGAGTTAAACTGTTGGGCTCGTGACCCAGTTGGTCCAGTAATAGGTAATTTTCTGCGTCTGATTAAACGGACTTATCGACACAATCGATTCGCGTTCTAAACTGGGTCGAATGAATTTACACTTAGCCGGAGCCCTGTTACAGAATGCGTGGAGACCGGCTCTACAATGTATTGCTAAGTTCCCAGTATTTACTATTTATATGGAACAGTATCGAGCGGCTTTGGTTGTGATTGCGGAATTCGAAGGAGAGAGTTCACCGGAAATACTCCATATAAAAAAGCATTATGGCGAATCGATTAATTAAAAGTTCGTGATTAATATTGTTAAAATATATTAAAACATCAAGTAATATTTAAATTTTATTAGAATGAACACTGCAGATACAATCAGAGTGCAAATGAGCGTCGGTTTCGAAATCGCCATAATGAAATAACGGGCCATTCCTAACAATAAGATAAATGAAGCCTCAAAAGGCTCCCGCGCTCCGCGGTCCGCGCACCGAACGTTCGCAAACATCTACGTTTTAGTGGTTTGGAGCAAAGGTCATCTTCATTTGTGCTATTCCTATTTTCCTTTTCAGCATTTTGTGCCAACAAGATCATAATCTGTAAACGAATAGGTACTAAATTCTAAAATTTGTAGAGCTCTTAGCATATGTTTGCTTAATTTTCACAAACATTACGAAATGTTTTGTTATTGTGATGGGTAACCATACCAACAAAATATTTTATACAATAAAAAACATAGTTCCAAGGGTATAAAATATACTGCAGGTGTAGGAATCTTTTAATATTTAGGGCAAAGAGCTGAAGCCCGGTGAAATGTTTGAGGCAGACACTCGAAATATTTAAAAAGCATTCTTGAATCTTGACTCAGATCCAGATGCAACCATGTACTTCTATTTAACGTGAATGTCTTAAATTCTTTGATAAATTTGCGAAACATAATTTTTATATAAAGTTTAAGATATGTTTTATTAAAATTAAAGTAAGTAAAAACTTTATTAGTATCCTCTATTTCTTGGCCCACATCTAATACTAAAATGTGCAGTTATATTTCATCGGTCTTATGCCATTTACTGTCGAAACAGTCGGAGGAAATTCAGGGAAAACATAATTTTAAGCCAAACTATATGTCTATTATGGTATTTTCAATACAGTAATGTACGTGGGTTTACTGCAAATCAAATCGCGGCCACATTTTATCGTTACGTGTGGAATAACTATGTAAACGTTCGATTAGCTGGCAGGTGAATAATTTATGTCAACACAATTAGGACAACATTGTCATAGCAAACATATCGCTAATGTATTCTGAGCATCTAAAACAATAACGGTGGCTCTATCTAAATTAATAATTAAAGCGATTCGTGTATTATATCACACAAAATCAATTAATGAAATTGTAACATTTGGGGCGAGAATATTTTACGTGCCACATATTATACTGCCTTTGCCATATAGAAAGATCCATTCTTCTCCAGGCCATAGAATCAAGAACTTAGTAGTCTAATTCGTTGACCTGCTACATGATTTTAGTCCAAAATGAACATCCTCCTTTATTTGCAAAGTCACTTTTATTACGCTAGGGTTCTGCAGCGTCCATTTGAAAATTGAGTCATATAAATTAGGGAATTTGGAGTATGTTGTTCGAAGCAGGAAAACAATTACTTAGGTCGATTTTGTAAAGTAGCTGGAACCGTTTGAACCGTAACGAGTAAATAAGCGCCAATTTTTTCTCAATTTATTAAATTGCTTCGAGGACCGACTGCGTTTATATTTAGTAGGTACCATTTTATTAGCATTACATAAATTTCAATTTTCACATTATAAATAGAATAGTCACATAAATTGCATAAAAACAGCTCAAGAATCTGGCTTCAAGCAAAAACAGTAAAAACATCCTGAATAGTAATGCAGAGAAAACATTCTACAGAAGCACAACTTTTAATTTAAATACAAATGATCTAAAATGTGACGTTCAGCTGGAGCAAAACAATATTAAGTCCGCAGCTCCACAGTTGTGACATTCAAATAAAGCCTTCCGTTTTTATAAGCGATAGCTTATAAAATACGAAACGGACACGAAGCAAAGACAGCGACCGCTCTATTGAATTTCAAATTAAAACTTCATGAAATATTAACGGGATAAGGGTGTGCGCACGCTGGCGGCTGAGGCAGGCCGGTGAGATATTCTAATGGAATGCGCTGACGTGAGCGAGAGGTCGCGTGAGCAATCCGCAGCCTATGTTATGCTAAGCGGATGGTTGTTCATTGGCGCTAGTGGCTTGGTACAGTTTATAAGCTTTTGCTTTATCATACTAGCTGTAATTATATACCGGTTTTATTTAATACGGTTCTATGCAATTTAGTTTAAATTAAAAAATCAAAATCAAAATCAAAAATGGTGGTTCCAGTGGCTGAATGTCATCAATCGATACAACCAATAATCATGTAAGGGATCTTCAATGTCCACTAAGTTAAATATCGACGCCTTACTGCCTCAACCTCGTATCTTAAAAATGGATACATTTCAGGAGACAAAAAAAAACTGACTATATATTTTTTCATATTAATTGTACAAAACTTGATATGAGGTTATTTGATAAGTAAATTGTTACTTATCACATAACCCTATATCTAGTTTTGTAGAATTAATAAGTAAAAAAAAAAATAATAAGTTTTTTTATTGTCCAATGAAATATAGTCATTTTTAAGGTACGAGGTTGAGGCAGTAAGGCAACGATATAATTAAAAAAATGGTTATACAATTTTACCAATCGTACGGGCTATAACGACAAGGAACAAAATAGCTCTCACTCATTACTTGTAATGTCTACAGTAGTGGGTCGTATGGCTGCTGTATACACACAATGAGCATCATCTTATTTACCAGCGATATGGATTGAGCGATAGATTACTATTTAAATATAATTCAGCACTGAATAAAATTTTATTTTAAATGACTAGTATCCACACGATTATATAAGTACATTTACAAACACCTATCAACAAAACACTACAGCCGGGCTTAGATTAGGTTTATGTAGGAAAAATAATTACAGAATTAAGTTTAAAATAAAGGTAAAATGAGAGTTAACAGGAAACTGTAGTCTGTAACGCTTCACAGATTTTTATTAACATGGGCCCAAAATACCTAATTTAACACCACCCTAATTATAATGTACAGTCGGAGTAATTTAGCTACTTATACGAGTCAAATCTTTCGTAGCATTATAAATATTTATTATTAAATACTTTGTGATATAATTAACTTCTATAACTGCTGACTTTACGATGCGACAGTAAAAGGTATACAATAAACAAAACATTCCCTACAAACATTATAGCCACTTAATTGTCGAGTTTAAATTACATGTCAATAAAGAACAGGAAAACTCTCATTCGAAAAAGTAAACAAAACCTGGCGATTACTATGCAGCGCGGCGCTCGCGCGTGGTGTGCATACGAAGTAGGCGCACGCGATTAGCGACGCGCGTGGCCGGCGCGAATCGCGGTACTGTAAGCTGCGCACGCGCACACAGGTGACGGGAGAACTAGGTCTTGCACTTAATTGAGAACTAGTAGACAATATTGCTTCTATTATCAAAGTTTACGACATTTTTAATGTCTACGTTATACCTACTATATTAATCAAAAATCTTTTATCAAATTTTAGTATCTGCCTATAGAGAATTTCTGAGTGTTTTTCTCTAGAAATACACCCAGAAATTCTGTGCGTAGCATTAAAGATCAAACCGTAACATATGTATAGAATACATATGTATAGCCAACGGGAAACGAATTTGTTTCATACGCAGTGAAGAATGAGATTGATACTAAATAAACATAACCTTTGAACCGTGAAAACTACTTTCGGTACAAACGGTCCAGAAGAGTCATAAAAAGCGACCAGATATTATAAAAATAGTAGTGGATACCTCCTACCAATATTAGTTTTCGGTTCGATTATTTTAAATGTGAAATAAGCGATAAAAGTAAAAAAGTTAAAGTGAAAAGGTCGGTCGTATTGGAACTCGTTTGAAGCGGTTTTTAGTTCACGTTTATATTTCATCTGGCAGAAGAGTTTTGAATAACTCCATTTATAGGGATGTGGTCAATTTAGGTGAGCTCTACGTAACGTTCGATTTCAGACATTTTGTCGTGTTTGGTTTGTAAAATTAAACGAAAATATCTTGCGTATATTTAATATGACTAGACTATTCTGTCCTGTACAATTTATCATCTTATTTTCTAAGTTTTTCAATAATTAAGACAAATGAATATATACTGACCTTACATATCCGTCGGGGTTGATGTTGATTCATTTCCGAATGAGAATATGGGGATCTGAAAAAAAAAGAAACGGAGTTTATAAAAAACATATTAATTCCACAATATCTCATAATGCCACATAGACTATTTTTATTACACATAACACTTATTTGTAAGCAACGCAGCGCAAATTCATAAGGAAAAAATTCTGTGCAATCTACTTAATTAATCTGAGTAAGGTTACTTTCGGTTTCATGAAAATCTTTAATAAATACGGTAGAAAAGTCGCTTTCCAGACAAAGAATATCTTGAAATTATAACCTAAATAAGTCTGTTGTAAGTTTATAAACTGTCTCTAGTAATATAGTGAATTAATATCAGTTATATTTTTTTATTTCAGTGATACCTACAGGTTATATTAAGCCAGGGCTGCGTTACCATCCGCAAAATTCGCAATGAATGAGCGTCTCGTCGACTGTCGAGTCATTCTTTTATATTGCGAGTGTTATTTCGGCGCTAATGAGACCGCGCTAATGGCTAACTCTTTACTGTTTTATGTATTTATTTTAACAAGCAGAAAAATTAAGCTTCAGTTCTCTGGCATTTCGGTGGTCACGAGCGGAATGCATTTGAATGAAATAAGCTTTCCGCCTAGGAAAACAGCAGTAAACTACAAAGCAAATTCGCGTTAATTATATTTCATATTTAGCTAACGTTTAGGCACCGTGCGCGGCTTCAGAGACCCCGCAGTTGACGGTCGTTTGAAAATATGAACTCACTCTGACAATTACGTCGGGTAAAAGCACTCTGTAGTTAATTACGTAAATCTGACAAGCCAACTTGGACCTTGGTACCAGAGCTCAGAGTCGAATACGGTGCGGCACTCCAACGGCAGGCTAAAGTCAGTAAGTTGTAACAGTATGCAACTATTGTCCGTCTTGTAAACGTATACGCTTCCTTGTAACAGCACAGAGGCACAATACATTAAAATTTAGATTTACAGAGCTCTGCACTTTTCTAACTTAGATGAGCGTTTACGTACTAAGCAAGCAGCATGTTTAAAGGAATTTAAAACGCGATATTTTTTGTTTTATTGATTTTTTTTAACTTTATACATATTTATTAACACAATCTACTTTGTAATTCTCTTCAACTTAAAGTGTATATTTCTGCCCTAAACGTTTCCACTACGTTTAGTAAACTTATACTATTTAATCCGTTATTATTACTATATTCAACGCAGATATATTATACACTCTAAATCCGTTAATATCATCTGTGGCTGTCACCTCGAAGACAGACACGTCGCAATTACTGCCAGCGCCACGTGCTGTGTCTCCGCGACAAAAACTCTTTCTCACGGTATTAACATTCAATACAATATGGACTAAATATGAGGAAAAAATCGTATAATTAGTGTCAGCCACCAGACATACCAATATGTTATATGTACATAACTCGGTTATATCTTTCTTATTATGTCGTTTATTGGTTAATTTTAAGTTTTTTCATATAAATATAAGGGGGTAAACGGGTTATCTGATGGAAAGCAACTACCGCCGCCCATAGACACTCGCAACATCAGGGTTGCATGTACGTTGCCGACCTTTTAAGAGGGAATACGCTCTCTTCTTGAAGGTTTGCAGGTTGTAGCGGTCTGGAAATAGTGCTGGTGATAGTTCATTCCAGGGCTTTACTGTGCGAGGCAGAAAGTTACGCGAAAATCGTACTGTGGAAGACTGCCATTCATCAAGACGATGTGGGTGGTAAATTTTCCGCGTAGGTCGATGGCGAAAAGTTGCAGGTGGAATGATAAAGGGTGTTGCCAGGGGAGCAAAATAACTCGGAAATTCAAAATTGCATACTAAAGAGATTTTTCGATATAGTCTTAAGCTGCATTTCGTGTTTTAGTGCAAAAACAATAATATTATAAGCACTATTAGTCTCTATATAGGCAAAGGATGTGACACCGATCACGACATTTGACCATGTTTGGTTTGAGCAAATACTTGTCATCATTAATAAAACATTAACGTCGTTTAAGTGACTAATTAACGTTTCTTAGCGTAAATAGTCACAGGTGTCATTGTTGTAGGCCTACTGATTTGTAATCCATACTATAATATCAAAATGTATATTTGTATTTTTGTATGTTTGAGGCAGCTGCCTCATATTCCGAAGCTACTCAATTTATTTTAAGGATTCTTTTACCAGAATGAAGAATGCTTCCGTGGAAAAATATATTTTCACGCAGGCAAAGCTGCGGGAGACTGCTAGTAACATATAAAGTTAAAAAATAAATAATTTGTTTAAAGCATCTTAAATACTATGAAGGCAGAATATTATGAGTTTCGACACTCATAAGTCATGTACATCAAAACTGCTAATTTAAAACAAATCTGTATATCTACTATACACATAATAATGTATGTTAATTTAATACAACTATTAACCTAAATCTGCTATGGATGTACTTAAATATGAAATAAATTTATTATTATTTTTATATAACACTAGAGGTTGTAGACTGTAGAACCAGTGGCGTAGCGTGGGTATCGACCGCCCCGGGGTGGACAGTTTTGCTGCCCCCTAGATCAATTTTCCCGCTACTCTAACTAGGTTTTTTTAATTAAATTGTATAATGGGGGAAATTGAAAGAGACATTTCTAAAACATTTTACCGAAAAATAGAAAAATTATAAATTTACTTATTTTTTGTCAACTTATTTTTATAATAGCTATATTTTTTACACCACTTTTACATTTTAATCTATTGTAAAATTTTCATAAATGTTTTGTTACAATTAGCGTTTTATTATTTTTCATTTAAAGTTTTCTATTAATGTTAATTTCTTTTAGCCATTTCGAATTCATCATAGAAAAAAATCTTTTCTGTATGTGTGCCGAAGTGGCAGATATAGAAAGCAGGAATGACACTACTTTGAATTTGGTTAGTTATTTTCAGTTTGTTTGTTTTGAAAAGTCTTTATTATAGCATGAAAATCACAAAATTACTTTAAGTGTACATTGTTAATCATTTTTAAGAGTAATTAAATACTTGCCCCCTAAATTTCATTAAAAAAAAAGAGTAGGACGCGTCGTTCTTATTACATCGTTTGAGTGTCAAAATGCTTTCTATTCTGTTTTTTATTTTTCTATTAGATTTTGATGATTCATGAAGATATTAAGGTAGATCAAATTTCAAACAGTCCTGATCAGCAAATATTGACATCCTACACAGTCAACCCGTAAAACCAAACCCATGTTCAACAAAATACCATTTTTAATAAATTATTTGCATATAAAATTCTTTGCTGCTATTTTATGCAAATATATGAGTTATGACCTTTTTTCACCTAGTTAGTCACAATGGACACTGAGCATAAGCATAATATCTATATATATATTAATACGCGAGCAGAAAACTTTGTACCCCTGTTACGAAAGACGCCTAGATATAAAGGCATGAAATTTCTCGCAGTTATAGTTGATATGGAGGAGGAGCGTGAAATGCCAATATTATTTTAAAATACGCATCAATTTTGAAATAAATAAAACGCTACGCACACTAAAATTTTTTGACATGACACGATAATGATGACCTCTAGTTATCTTTAAAGAGGTGATGTATCGATAATAATATTATTTTAATAACACGCTCCATCTCAGACTAAGAAAAAACAAAAAGGTTTTGGTGAAAAAAAAACAAAAAGCCAACATCACGCGGTATTCCCAGGCGGTCACCCATCCAAGTACTAACCGCGCCCGACGTTGCTTAACT
>JAOTAV010027902.1:0-20913 GCA_026546445.1 Cyclargus thomasi
GTTTACTAGAGTCGTTAGTGAATGTCGACTGAGTGAAGAATCATATGAGATGTATTGGTGATTTCCAACGTACTCTAGGGACTTAATAATTTTTTTCTGAACCCTCTCAATGCGGGCAGTTTAAAAAACGTAGTATGGACTCCAAATTATGCAAGCAAAGTCTAATATCGATCAAGGAATCTGAAGTATAAAATTTTTGACGTGTGGGGCTGTTTAAACGGTTTCGAAATTCTTAATATAAATCCGAGTTGACGGAGTGCTCTGTTAACAATATGATCAATGTGTAAATCAAATGGTACTTGGAATCCATAATTATACCGAGGTCACGGATAGTAGAGGATTGCCATTGATTTGGTAATAAAAGCTTAGTGAATTATGTTTACGGGTATAAGACATAACAGAACACTTATCAAGGCTTAAAAAGAGCTGATTTCCTGAGCAGTACTCAAATAATTGTCTCAATCAAATTGCAGTTGCATTAAATCTTCTAAGTTAGCGATTATTTTGAATAACTTGGCGTCATCAGCATATAACAATAATTTTGAAAAACGTATAGCTTTATAAATGTCGTTAATATATAGGATAAAAAATTAAGGGATTCCTTGAGGGGTTCCTGAAGGAATATCCATGAATGTGGAAACATTACCCTTTATAGATACAGCTTGGGAACGATTTTTGATGTAGGATGTTATTCATCGAAGCAGAGGGCCATGTATACCGATGTTCCAAAGCTTTTCTATGAGTAGATCATGATTGATTTTATAAAAAGCTTTGGAAAAATCGGTACACACGACGTCTACTTGTAATTTTTTATTCAAGTTGGTAAAAGTAAGCATATTTGTTTCAACAGTTTGTTTTTTACAAAAACCATGTTGGTGAATTGAAATGTGACTTTTTAACATACCCATATTGTGTGTGCGTGTGTGTTATGTTTCTTAATCATATATTTACTTAGTCTTAGTTAGGTTATTTTGTATTAAAATCTGTTCCTAAATAAAAAAATAGTTTTTCAAGATGTCAAGCTCATAACATAGGCTATGTTATGTCTATTCTTTCAAGTATTCAGAGAATATTGTATGTTGCAGTAATTAGTATCAATAAATGTGTGCTATAATTTAGAAGAAACTATAATTTAGAGGAAAAACAAAATTTAATTAAGAAGAAACCTAAGTTTGCAAGTAAACGTACTTAACGTTTTCTTGAACCAAAACATGACAGTTACAGTATGATGATAGCTGTCAAAATAGATAAAAAGTTCACTTCGGTATTCCACGTTTCAGTCGCGACTCGCTGAGCAGCGAGGCGGGAGGCGGCGGCGGGGCGGGCGCGGGAGGCGGGTCGCTGCAGCGGCGCGGCGCGTGCGGACCGCCCATGCACAGCTTCGCGCTCCCCGACGACGACCACTCCACGCCTTCGCACTCGAAACGTGAGTGTGCTGCGCTGTGTCTGAGGATTTTCTCGGTGAGGTCGGAGGGAAGACGTAGAGTCACCCGCAGTGTCTCGTTACAGCGGGCAGCGTGCGGGACACGTCGCCGTACAAGAAGAGCGCGTCGTCGTCACCGGGGCGGCTGCTGGGCGGCGGCGGAGTGGCGGCGGGCGAGCTGGAGCCGCTCACGCCGTCGCGCTCCACCGAGCGCCTGCATCGCGAGATGCAGAACCTCGAGGGCCTCATGAAGGACCTGTCGGCCATCACGCAGCAGCAGTTCCACTGCTAGCGCGCCCCACTGCCCGCGCGACCACACACCACGACCGCCTAATTATACACAAACTAACGAATTATTTATTTATTTATTTTGATATTCGTGGTCGCTCGAATCGCGTCGACGCGCTACGATCGAGCGCGGTGTGAGATATTCTGTGCCATTAGTTTGTACGACGCGAAGGCGGCGACAGGAGCACGGCAGTGTGGGCCCCTTCGCGGCCGTTGTATACATATGTAAGTATCGACTTAACGTAAGGTAAGAGTCCGCGACGCGGCGGAGAGACCGTTGTAAATATCGTATTAGAGACGTTCGCTACTCCTATTTAACGTAGCTAATATTATTAACTTTAATATGGAACACGTTTTGATATCGTCGTTTACGTAATTTGTACGAGGGCCGCGAGGCTTATACCCTTCTCGTATCCAGCTTTGAAGTGAATTATTTTTTTTTTTATTTGGAGGTATTAAGGAGTCGGCCGCGCGCTCAAACTCCACCGGTCGAGTCAGCGTCGAGGCGGCTGCCACCTGCCATACAATGATTAAAACCCGACGACTATGTAATTTTTTGTAACGAAAACCTAGAAACTTTACTCTTAGGGGAAAATTTTTAGGTTTTCGTCAAAAATTAGGGTTCTTCCCTAATTTTCTGAAGGTGACCGACGACGGTTCTGTATTCGGTCTATTATATTTATAATGCAAAATATGACTTCAAATGGTATCTACTCGGCCAATCGTCGTTCAAGTAGAAGAAGACACACCCCTCCGGCTTTACTTCCATCCGGCGCCATCGATATCGCCTTACCGAACTATAAATATCACTTTTTAATATTTACCCGAGTAGGAGGTATCGATGGCGTATCACGTTTACGAGAAGGGTAAGTTTATTGTAAATCACAGCCCCTCCCTGTACATATGTCCCGTTTACTATTTTTCTATAACATTTGTAATGTAATATTTATCTACTAGCTATACGAGAATTGCGCACCAATTGTACTTCCCGAGTATTGTGAGTGGTGGATGAGCGTGAGGCCCGCCGCTGCCGCCGCCGCCGCGGCCCGTCAGCCGCTCCGGCAGCACCGGCGACGGTGGCGGCGACGGCGACGGTGGCGGCGGTCCTCAGCAACTTTACTACATTTTCGATGTTTTTGCGTCGATTGTTCGATAACACAAGATACCGTGTAAGATAAAAATGAAATGATTAATTCACTTACAATAGTTTGCGAGTCCTTAGAATAATTTCGTGACGATTCAAACGCTCCGTTTAACTGATTCGATATTTTTTAAAGATTCAATAATTTTCGTGATGTAACTTCACTACGGTAGTCGATTGTGTTCGTGACGCGAAATTCTTCTAACTTCTGGGGCCTAAAAAACTATAGCTGACTTGAAGGACCTCGTTATTAGGCAGAAGTTGCGTCTAATTCTGTGCCATAAATTCAAGATCTGGGCATAATAATTAACTTTTGTACGATAGAGAAATCGTTTGTCGTACACTTTCTTGTGTAAACTGCATAATTAATATCTCACGTGTTAGTAGACCTAAGTCGAGGCGATCGTAAAGTCACGCATCAAAAGTCGAGTACCGAGGATCGATTAAACTATTTGTTGTTTAGCACATCGCTCGCGACTGTCGAGTTAGAGATATTAATATGTCTCGCTACTGCCTACTGTAGACCCCCAATTCGCCTAGTGATCGGATATTTATAAAATTTTTGTAGTATTAAATTCGTCGGTCAGTATTTATATAAATTATTATTATTAATCCTAGCTAACGGCAATACCTGCCGTGCGACTGCCTAAAATCGATCATTTTGTATTATATTTTTTATTTTAAGATTTTAACAGACTGATTCGGATATTATGCTTTACTATTAATATTATGTTACTATTAATATTATGATTAGTATTATTAACGTGACGGCGTCGCGCCACGTCCGCTGCGGGCCTAACGCAGGCGTAACCGGGCGGGTACGACCGCATCAGACGCGGCGCGACGCCGCGTGTCGCCACCACAACGAGACTGGATAACTGTGAAGAAATCATTTTATGTTGTGAAAGTAGTTTTTGGCGTAACTAAGGCTAAGCTCCTTTATCTCTAACTATGCGCTGGCTAGTAGCACACGTCTTACTTTGTTACGTACAAATTACAATAGCGTATATTTACGTATTAGCAATAACAGAATTAAGCACTACACGGATGTAGACCGGGCATCGGCAAGCAGTCGGCACGGGGCCGTACAATGTTAGCGATGGAGGAGCGGCCGGAGGTCTGTGTTGTGTGCGACGTATAATGTATTGACGATTGTTGCGTCGACCACTCGCGGTGCCATACTGTCTTTGTTCAATAAACTTGTATTATTTATTGTAATTTGTTGTTATTCTTTTTTTCCTACTCTCACTAACGCGCCTGAGTCTTAAATGAGGCTAATCCGAGCGGATCGAGCTTGCCAGACAAGGTATTATTATCTAGGAATCCTAGACTAGGATTGAAGGGCGAAAAAAAACCGAAACAACTCAATGGATTTTGTACACGTAGTGCACGACGTTGATATTTCTACTCTGGCACGATTTAACATGCTTTGTGTAAGCTTCAAAACTCCATCCAAAGCACTTTGTTGAATTCAAGAGAATTAAATCGGTAGTCACTACTATATATATGAATATATAATGATAAAATAACTATATATATATGAATATATAATCGTCGTGTAGGATAAATAATTTGTAAATAAACTATATATATTAGAGAAAATCCACGGGTACAAGCTAGTCTTTAAATAAAATGCAATTAAATAAATCTATCACATTAAAACTATTAATAATGTAACAGAATATATTGGATGCGTTTTTTAAAATTAGAAATAAACGTAATTTCCTTTGAGTACAAAAAATGGTCGTATCATCGTATGCGGTAAGAAAGTAATCAGAACTAAAAAATCAATAGGTATTTTCAAAACTGTATATTGTATTAGTTTTAACTCATTTCAATGCATATAGTAAAACTGGCAACAATGCTCCCTGCCACCCTTTTGCCACCATGCACTTCGACTCCTGAGTCCTGACTCCTGAGGCCCTTACACCCAGCTGTCAGGAAACTTACTCCCTTTGCCATATTACACTACACGGTGTTGGAAGTTAACAAGCAAAAAGGCCGGCAACGCACATGCAACCCTGATGTTGCGGGTGTCTATGAGCGGCGGTAATTGCTTTCCATCATGTAACCCGTTTGCTCGTTTGCCCCCTTATTTTTATAAAAAAAAAAAAATTGCTACACGCTGTCCGGCAAATGTCTTGTCTACTAGACTAGTACCTTCTTGTTGCGTGTGTAGACTAGTTTCTTTGGCCGTGTTCGCTAACGTTTTTGCATGGGTGCATGCGTATGCAAAAGCTCTTATACGCATGTGTTGTCATAACAACGTCACAAAAATAGGTTATCTGTCAAGTTGACAGTGCGTGAGTTTGGCTGTTTGACATGCGCATAGATATATCATATCATAAGAGACTTGCGATTTTCTACACTCTGATACTGTCAACTCCTAAACGGCCAACGACACATAATGTTTCCTTACCTTTAATACTTGACACTGGCAATAGTTTAATGCTAGAAGAAGAGTTTTGGCGGGGATTTCAGAGAGTGACGTTGTGTGTTTTGTATTTTTTGTTAACTTTGTGTTATTTTGGTGTTTAATGTGTGATAATCGTAGTATATCGAATATTAAACATTCGTTGTCATGCACAAGTGTGGACATGTGACACAACTTCAAGAAACGTGCAATTTTGTGTTCCCCTTCAAAACTTTATCCGAAGTCAGTCAATTTAGTAAAGCGGTAGAAGCTATATTAAGAGCTTCCATAGCTTTACTAAATCTACTCTGACTAGACTTTAGACTTGACGAAATTTATATAACGTTGCTAAAAAATATTGGAACAAGAAAATTGGTTTCCCGCCTTTACTTGACACTGGCTATGGTTATAGCCGAAACGTCATATAAATAAATATTATATAACACGGCCTTTGTCTCAGCTGTTGTATATATGTCAAATATGTTTATGTCTCTTTGGTGTATTATGTCCCTTGTCACTTGTCAGCTGCTACTAATATATTCTGCATCCTTAGATATATTGGTATATGTACTTTATTCTGTTATGGCATTCTGCAAACAATGCTTTTCATCAAAGCAAAATAGTTATTTTTTTTTGTAATATAAAATAATTGTTTTAAATGACGCTGTTTTACTACGTTGTTACGTACATGATTTTAAACGACTTTTTTAGCTGCTATAATATTTGTTGTCGGCTCAAAAAACTTTTGCATGTGATAGAGGTTATGTTTATAGTAAAACATTTTTTCACACAGCACGAAAATAAAACGATAACTCCAGTGAACAAAACAAAATTGTTATGTACGAGAGCATGCACATCGGTACGTGCTTGCTGTGTCTGGCCGTGGACCGGCGCACCCTCGACATCGCGCGCTCACAGCTGCTCAACGTCTACGAGAAAATCACCGACTTCAAGGTCCATGTCTTTGTAAAATATATTGTAATATTTATAAATCAATGATAATACAGGCCAAAAAAAAAAAAAATGTTTGGTGTTCTGTTTGTGACTTTGAGGGACTAGCAGCTCCTTGAATGATTTCAAACTGTTACTTTGTAGAATACAGTTCATGTGACATACAAATGGTTTGTTGAGATTGTTAGTCTTGTTTCCAGATAAAGAGTGACAGTCACCGGCTCTGCTTCATCTGCCACACGAGGCTCTGGCACGCTCACCAGCTGCGCCAACTGGCCAAGAAAACACAACATTTGCTGATTCATTTTAATACTAATAAGGTAGTTATTATATTTATTATGCCTGTTGAACTGTTGTGTTTTTTTGTATTTTATAAAAATATTTGTTTAAGTTTTCTAAACTTAAAGCTATGGATTACCGCAAAGTACTGCTATTTCTATTAAAAATATTTGTGTTCTACTCAAAAATGTACGTTCTCTACTATTTTTGTATTGGCACTTAAGTGTCACAAACTTTAATAACAGCTAATATAATATGGAAGTTACTCAAGACTGTATTGTTGTTAATAATATAATTATTTCAACTTTTAGTTTGAGAAAAGTATTGGAACTCACAAGTCACTGGTGGAGCTCAGTCGGTGTCATGTAGCAGAAGTGGAGGTGGCGCCGGTGCCTAGCTGGGCAGGGGTCGGAGGCGATGCGTCTGTCAAGGACGAACCGACTGAAGGTGAGGCCCTATAGTATAGATAAATCCATGTAAAGGAGGAGCAAGTATCAGTTGTAATATAACCATGTATGAGTTATGTTTATGCTGATTTCATCCAGCATTACCATGCCAGTGCGTGTCTAGATCTTACACACTCTTTTCATTAAAGTCATTCATTTCTGAGTAAATTTGAATCAAATGTTTTCAGAATGTCAACATTAGGGATTGCAATCCCGCACCGCAAGATCCCACAGCTCGGACGATAACCACAATCCCAAGGCCCATAAGTCCAACGACACCATTATTTATCAGTCACTAGGTTCACTTCAATAAAAGCATATCATACACAATACATAAAAATTTTAAAGCTTCAGACTCTGGAAGAGAATTCAATGCAATGTGTATGAACCCATATAGTAAACCAAATATGACGACCTCTGTGGCGCAGTGGTTGAGCGCTTTAGTAGCTCACGCCGGGGGTCGCGTGTTCAAATCCCGGCGACGGAATACATAGTTTATCAATTCCTGGGTCATGGATTTGTATTATTTATGTGTGTTATATAATAAAAATCTTAAATATGTGTATAGTATAAAAGTATTAAATATATTTCCGTTGTCTGGTACCTGTAACCAAGTCCCTCGGCTACTTAGCACGGGTCCAGATTGACGTGGTGTGAAACAGCAACATCAGCCACGAGACCCGGACACCATACCCACACCACAGTAACCACTGCTACTGCAATCCCTAACCTACATGTTGCCTACCACCGGCTTGGGAACTAGCCGTACGAAACTCGCACGGGGCTACCTTTAAGCAAAAATATGGGAAAAATTATGTTTTCAGAAAATGTGTCACAATTTTTTAACTTATAAATTACATCTATAAACGAGCTTGCAATATTAAATTAACATAGAAGCAGCCTGTGCCTGTCAGCATGTTTGTCCCAGGGTGTGTTATCATTTAAAAAAACTATTACCTTATAATAGGGCACACAAACACTCCATAACAACTTTTTGAAATTTATTAATTGAAAGATTTTGAACGTTTTCTGGGATTTGATTATACAGGCGTATACAAAAACTTAAACCTAACCTTTGAAAAATTTTCTTACTTTACTAAGCCTTGTTTTCGGTATATCTAACTTGTGCTTATTCCTAGTGTTCCTGTTGTGAATGTCACTTTTTGTTTAAAAATCTTTATATTTTTTTTCACATATAACTCATTGTACGAAATGTATAGAGAAATTACAGTCAGACCCTAATGTTAAGCAAAAGTGATCTTGAAATTGTTAATGTTGCCTTTTGTTACAGTTGCAGGGGCTCAAGGAGACGGCAAGGGCTCGTCGCGTCGGTTGGCCTCCGGTTCTAATGCCCACATCGTCCCGCCTGAACCGGCGAATTGGTGCCTGAATAAGCCAAACACTAGGGCAACGCGCAGGCGACAGCGGGAAGACGTCATTTCCGAATCATCGGCACGCAATATAACGCTCGAGAGACTACCACCAGGGGTAAGCGCCTCTCCGGCTGACATCGGGAGTAATGCCCCGGGCAAGAGAGACGTGCCGCGTGCCCTGGGAGGAGACACGATGAGCGCGGGCGTCGGAGTGGGCGTGAACGATGCGGAGAGCACGCGTGAAGCGTCCAGCGACGGCATCGGGGCGTGCCCGAGTGACGTAGTGCGAGTCGGGCACGATGCGAGCGAAGGCGACTCCGCAAAGGCAACGGATCACGCGACCGGCGAGAACCGCATTGCTGTCACGAGTGCCGGCGACGAGTCTGCTGCGGCAGACCGCCCGGACGCGAGGGCCGAGGACGACTCCTTCCCGTGCCGCTTCTGTCCATTCCGCAGCGTGCGGCCCGACACGCTGCGGCGGCACGAGCGCGCTCACGCGGGGCCGCGCCGTTACTGGTGCGCGCACTGCGACCGCCCCTTCCCGCACAAGGGCAACTACATGCGGCACTTGCGCACGCACACCGGCGACCGGCCCTACTCGTGCGAGGTCTGCTCCTCCACGTTCGCGCAGCTCAGCACGCTTAACGCGCACCGGCTCGTGCACACCGGCGAGCGGCCCTTCGAGTGCGGGCGGTGCGGGGCGCGTTTCGGCCGGCGCGGCGTGCTGCAGCGGCACGAGGCGACGCACACGGGCGTCAAGCCGCACCGCTGCGCCGAGTGCGGGATGCGATTCACGCGCAAGTCGTGCCTGGTGGACCACGAGCGCACGCACGTGGGGGTCCGCCCGCACGCGTGCGACGCCTGCCCGCGCCGATTCTTCCGGCGGACCGACCTCAACCAGCACCGGCGCACGCACACGGGCGCTAAGCCCTACGCCTGCGACCGCTGCGAGCGCCGCTTCGCCCATAAGACCAGCCTGGTCAACCACCACCGCACGCACACCGGCGACCGCCCTTACTGCTGTTCCGTCTGCCGCCGCACCTTCAAGCAGCGCAGCAACCTACTGCGGCACGAGCGCTCGCACTCGCCCTGACAGTACCCTCGCGTTCATCAGATATGTCTAACTATGTGATATTACGTATAAGACTATATTGTCAATTCTATGACGTATAATATATTGTTGAAATTAATGTAAGTATATATTATGTATATTTTTAAAGCGTTTATTAAAAAAATAATAATTATTACAAAAGTTGTTTATATCTTATATCCCGTCAATTATAATATATTCCCTCCACCTCACTTCTCTTAAAGGAGGGGGACGGATTTTGTATAAAACTTTCTTCATCATGAAAACTACTAATCCCATTTGAATACGGTCTTTACTGATATTTTTATTTTTCTAAATTTACATTTAGGGTATATTTTTTTTCCCTCATCGCTCTTAAAGGACAAAGAAGTAGGTTGGATTTGTATCAAACATTTTCATTGATTATAAAACTACTGATCTGATTTGTATGCAGTCTTCAGTATATTGAATAGTACAGTCGATTACCATATTATGTTTTTTTTCCCTCAGCCCTCTAAGGGACCAAAGAGTGGGTCAAATTTTGCATCAAAATTTTTTTACTCAACACTAAAACTACTGATCCGATTTGAATACATTTTTAAATATATTTCGTCTTCTATCAACTTTACATCTGATGTATAAATTTTCATCAAAATCGTCCAGTCTAGCAAAAGCTAGTATTTGTATAAATTATCTTATGATAAATATATCAACATTTGCATAAATGTACAACCAGTGGCGTAACTACAAGGTGGCAAGCCGGCAAAATGCCACCGGCCCCCAGCCGGAAGGGGCCCCGATCAGCCTCCCTAGACAAGTGGCAAGCGACTATTTTTTACAATAGCCGTTTGACGTGTATACAAAAGTATTGGATTGACATAGTGGAACGAAAAGAAATTTGCCATGGGCCTAAAACAAAACAATAATATACTTTTTTTGCCACTTTGGTCACATGACCTTCAAGCGATCTGCAAAGAATTAACACGCACGGATGAACGCAACTGTGACGTGTTTTGTATTTTACGCTTTCATAGTTTCGAACATTTAATTAATTTTTTCATACGTTACAGTACAGTACATACATGCTTATACTCGTTTGCCATTATCACTAATTACATTATTAATGAACTAAAAAAGACGACGTTTTTCTGAAAAATATAATTTTACATAGAGCGCCTGAGAAAGTTAAAAAATAGAAATCTACTAAATGTAATCAGACTGTTGAAGGTTTGCCGGTCCGTGTCGCATCTGCCGCGCTAAAATCCGCCCACTGAGGCCCCGCAGGCCTCTGACAAGGTGTGCTTACGCGCATCCGTCTCCATACAATTTATATGCAGGCGGATTTTTCCGCTGAGACGCGACACTGCGGCCCGGCATTTTTAGTTTTTTTTTACCTTTAAGAATATTTAACAATTAAATTAAGGCTCACTCGTATTCTTGGTCTGCTGTAGGTACGAGTATATGAGGATAAAAACATATTTTTTTTACAAATATTCCTAAATTCAATACTAGCACGCTTAAGCAGGAGCGAGGAGATAATTTATTTATTTTATTTATTAAAGCTTATTACACGGGTTGCCCCAATTACAATGATTAACTTAAATTAAAAATACATTCTAACATTATACGAAAATACATACAATAATTATATGAATTATAAGATAGCGCATATAACTATAAACAATTAGAATAAATACATAAGAATAGTGGACGCCCTCTCAAACTTATTTTCGCAAAATTATATGCATACACTCTGCACGTCGATCCACTTATCAGCAAACACATCTCACTCAGGATTCAACGTCAGAAGGTCGTTGAACAAGTCCAGTGCCCGATATAGAGGGGACTCAGGTCTCGGGGCAGTTCGGCAAGTAGGTAGCGCAAATATTTTAGGACGATAACTAGGACGGTGCCCTAAATAATTGTCAGGTACATGCAAGCGACATAAAAGGGTGTAAATTTTAAGGCAATCGATCTTACCACGAATTACTTTTAAGGCGATCAATATTAAATCTTGACCCCGTCGGACTTCCAAAGAGTTGTAACCCAAGGTACCCAGACGATAGCCCGTTGGGTACATGTAAGGGTAGTATCCGTATATTTTCTTATATAAAAACCTAAGAAATGTTTTTTGAATTTTTTCGAGTACCAGATTTAATGTAGCTGTGTAAGGGGCCTACTTTACTCTCTGGAAGTAAAATTTCATACAACCCTTAAACGCGTATTCATTTATTTTGAATCAGCAGCTAAGAAACCAAATTTTAGGTCTCTAACGTAAGAAATGACGAACTTGCGTAGAAAAATTTATAGAAACTTTAACCCCCTTTTCACCCTCTTAGGGGTAGAATTTAAAAAAATTATTAAACACATTTATTTATATTGAATCAGTAGCTCAGAAATAAAATTTCATGTCTTTAACTGAACAAATGACGAACTTTCATACAAACTTTCAACCCCTAATTCATCCTCTTAGGGGTAGTTAAACGATTTAACTACTACCAACTGTGCCCCGCGGTGCTACTTGCGGCTTAGTCGAGATTAAAAAATACATGTCCGGGATACCAGCTCGCTCCATGCCAAATGTTATCAAAATCCGTCCAACCATTTGACTTTTAAGCGTAAAAAGTAACAAGCATACACACTCACAAACCTTCGCATTTATAATAATTATTTACAATTCTGGAATAAACCAATCTGTCCTCACACTTACACACCACCCATACACTAGCACAACTATCAAACACACAGACACACGTTAACACACACATTCACACACACCTACACACAACTTACATACATACACAGTAAAATATAAACAACGACTGTGTAAACTCTATGTTTAAGGTTGGGGCCTGGTGTCCTGAAATACAGGCTTTGCCCAGTTTTGGCACCAATCTCCCACAATAATCTAAGATAACAATATAGTCTATGTCCAATATTGTAAGCATACTCATTTGTGGTGAGAAAATAAATGATTTATTTATTATTTATTTTATATAATATTAGTGAGATTACTAGATAATTAAATAAAATAAAGCTACGTGGCTTCTTATCCAACCACATTCTTTATCTTAATCTTTCGTACCGCGCTACGCGAACTACGCCGTGGTATTGTTATATTTTTTGCGACGCTCTAAAAAAAGAGTTTTCGTTTTTTTTTCTGTCCTCAAACGAACGGAACCTAAAAAGGCTTAAAACACATTATCACGCTGTAATTAAGTAGTGAAACTATTATTAAACCTTTTCATTTTAGTTGGTGGAAAAAATATGTTAATATAAATATTGTTACTGGTACGCTTAAAGAATGAATTAATTATTATTAAAATGCGTAGTCTACCCAAAGATAATCATATATTACTCGCTGCTAAAACAACTACCGGCAAGACTTTTCAAACAAATTCGGCGCATGCTGCCGAAGCTGACAAGAACAGTGCCTGTTTATTTTTCCAGCCAGTGATCTCTACTAACTTATCTGCACGATATGCTTCGTATAAACTCTGCTTAGATGTTTTAAGCTACATTTTTTTTTCAGGCAAGATCGTAGAGCGCGGCACACATGCGGAACTTATGAACTTGAAGGGCTACTATTGGAGGATGGGCAAAGGGCAGAACATCGCATAAAAATATATTACATCTATGGTTTAAAAAAAGAAATTTCATGGAATTTCATAATTTGACATTGTATATTAAGCTCTGTGCCAAATTACGGTGATTTAAACTATATGAATAATTGCCGAATAATTTAATGAGGTACTCAAGGCTTACTTGTGCAGATCTATGATGTAAGAAAACGGAGTTACAATAATATAATTTACACGGTACTGCGCCCCTAGCATGTCGGCCGAGAAAGTTTTTTTCTACAGCGAGATAGACAAAGTGACGGATGCATGAAGGAAACCTGTCAGTTTATCCTAACCATATGTCAGTTTGTCTATACTCTCGTATGTCTACTGACGCTATGCTGTGCAGGAGACTTAGCACGGCGACCGAAAAATAGACAAAACGACAGATAGTTGGTACGAATTGACAGATTTCCTTTGTGCATCCGTCACTTCAACGTCACTTTGTCTATCTTGCTGTAGAAAATACACCTTCTCAGTCGCTATGCTAGGGCCACAGGTGTTCTCTATATACAGTTTACTGTGAAAGTAGATTTGTGTAGTCAAACGCCCCGCCGGTATATATCTACTAGCCATTTCAAAGTTTAAAAAAAAAAATATTTTTAGCGCTGGTGCTTTCATATCCAACTCTACAACTCGTATACACGCAATATTTCAAACAAAAATTGTTTTTTTAAAATTGTATAAAGCTTTACGTGCTAATCATCAATTAAATAAGATAATGTAACTCGCTTTACGAGTAGATACAATTTATTTATTAATAAATTCTTTATTTGCTTATAAAAAAACATACATTATAGAAAAATCTAGGTTTGGAATAAAGCAAATGGGCGGCCTTACCGCTTACAGCGTTTTCTTCCAGGCATGAGGCAACCCATAACAATCGTAACAAAAATAAAATAATGTTTATCTTAATTAAAAGGTCCTTGAAATTATAATTATAATAAGTAAATTACGTAAAATAATAATTGTTGAATAAACTACTTAAATTTACAATATCTAATACAAGCAGAGTAGTTGAAACAGAACTAGATTGCGGATCTATAATGTTGGTCGACGTCAAACTCAGCCGATAGTTAGATCAAGATTCACATGGAATTGGCATATTCCGACCGAATTATGTAGGTCCGTCAGCTGGATCTGTTTATATTTCCCCCATGGTACATTTTTGAAAAAATATACTAATATATTTAAGTTTTAAGCCCAGGGTTAAATTTATCCCGTCACTGTGCAAGTAAGCTTGAGTAAAACATTAAACTACGCCATATTAGATATTAGTACCTAAATAAAGTTTGTGCAAGGAACATGGAATATTGAATGGACTGTTTGGTCTTTGATCTCTCCATGGCTTTTTTAATTGTCTGTTAAAAATAGTTAGCCTGCTCCTATTTATTATATAAGCTTGTTGTAAATTGAAGAAGTGTGTGGAAGAAGCGGGTAACTAACTGTTTTAAATATTACTTTTTTTTTTTGGTAAGTTCCTCTGAAATTTTATATACCAGTGTAAGAAAAGTTTGCATAAAGAGGCTCTTTATATTTTAGAATTTAGCAGAATAAGTTTATGTTGCACCTGCTTATATTTAAATGTATCTGTATGTTTTCTTGGCAACTGTTTATATTAGTGTGATTGACAATGAAGGTGAATGAGTAGGTACAAAATGGCGACAGTAAAGCAACAGGCGTTTAATATCTGGTTGACACGTATTAAGCAGATAAATAGCTAAATATTAACTTAAAAGTGACTTAACTAGCCACTTGCTACTAAATTTTGTGTTTACATGCAGTTAATAACTTAGTTAAGTTAAAATTTAGTTAACTACTTATCAACTTAATACGTGTAAACCAGACATAACTGCCAATGTTTTTAAGTACTATTTTTGTCTGTCTCAACATAAAATCATTTACGACTTGTCTTACCGAAGTTTCGTTAAGAGGACTGTGTAGCAAACAGACTTTACATAAAGGATACAAAGTGAGTTAAAGTTTTACACCCTCTAAGCCCTCGCCTAGTAATGCCTTAAAGGCTCGGCATCTCACCTGCAACTCATCTAATGTTGCTAGTGTCCATAGGCGGCGGTAGTTGCTTTCCATCAGGTAACCCGTTTGCTCCCTTATTCTATAAAAAAATGATGTAATATGTACTGGAAACGCCTTATAGCTAGGTTTGAATTTTTTGGTTTTATAAATATTAATCATAGATTTAAAATATTTTCATTTCCTTCTTCTGAGGTATTTCCAGAACATAACTACAAAATCGAGGTCCGGGTCTACAAGAGTGTGGAAAACGCCCTTTACATGTAGTTCGTTTGCTACGCAGCCCTCATACAAATAAAGTCCGTTTGCTATACAATCCTCTAAAGAACCAAAACCACTCGTACATTTTGTCGTTGTCTCGAGTTTTAGATGGCCCTAGTTACCGTTATCCATACGCCTTTTAAATTCCACCCAATTCTTTCGTGACGCAAAAAACTATCTCATTTTTATTCTCCGCCTTTTTGTTTAATTTTAACAATAATTCCTGTTTTATAGTGAGGTATTGTTTATGTTTTAAAGTATAAATATATCATTAAAAATATTTTTATTACATAACCTCCTTCCTTGAATTCCTTAACGTGAAAAATAGTAGTTTGAAAGGGATTTTAACGCAATGTATACTTTAATCACAGAATAATAAAAAAGTGTCTAAGTGCGAGTTGAAATCGCCTATCAAGGGTTCCGCGGCGGCAAATATGTCATGTGTTATGGGACAAACGAGCAAACGGGTTAGCTGATGAAAAGCAACTCCCGTCGCCCTCTATAATCATAGACACTGGCAACATCAGAAGTTTCTATGAAAGTTTTATAGAAATCAAAACAATTTTTCTAAAAATTGAAAAATGGAATCAGCGCGGTAAAATTTTATTGTCGCTTGGGCTAGTAAGACAACCCCCTTATATATGCCTATGGGAACAACGCATATTATCGACCGATTATAACGCGCCTGTGTATGGGGTTAAAAAATAAAAGAAGACATGTTATATTCAAAACTGTTTAATTTTAGAAAAGCTTAGAAGAGTTTAGATTTACAATGAAGACAACTAACAATACAACAACTACACACTACATGGTTTATGAAAATAAAACTCCTTAAACAGGTGGAGAATAGGTTTAACATTACACATCACAGCATTAACTCAGCTTTGTTGAAAGAGACGTCACTTAAATAGGTTTTAAAGCTTGTATATACCATGTTTCTATCGTTGGCTGGGACTGTTATCAAGAAACTTTTAAATTACACACGACATTTTTATATAGATCTGGATTTTAATATGCCATTGGAATCATGTCGTAATTAAAACTTTTAACAACTACTAGAGTTTAAAATCCACTACCCGGCGCAATATGCACTTTTTAATTTTTTAAAATATTTTTATATTAATTATAAAACAAAAAATGTATTTGATCTTCATTTCATTAAACATATTTTCTTTTGTTACATCAATATAGTCCCAGCCTTAGGGCACGTTTGATAGTGTACTAATATAGTCTAATATTATGTACGTTTTGTGTCTGTCATGTATAGTACATGTAAAATAGTTTAACATTATTTTTAATATCAGACATTAACATTATCGGCAATATCAGACATAATTAGCAGATTATGAAACATGCCTTTTTGCCGCACTCGAAGACAGAGTGCAAAATGCAAGTTTTTTTTTCACGCGTTTCGCGTTTACTAAGATTTTATATAGGATTCGTACATGTTACTGTCAGCATCGCTAGGTGGCGCTGTACAAATCCCATATAAAATCTTAGTAAACGCGTTCATGGTCGAATGTTAAAAAAACTCGCACTCACCACTTCGATAGTGGATGCTTCCTTTAGTCAAAAATACCGCTCACTGATAAGTGTCGGATAGTATATCCTCATTTTTTTTTATAATGTTGTATGGAGTATCTGTCAAAAAAGCTGCGGATAGCCTATCAGAAACTTTATCAGTAAGCGGTGAAACATGCCCTTAGTAATTAAATAAAGATTTTGACATAACTCTCGTTCTCTATCAGACAAACTCTTCATTGAATAAGAGTTTTATCAGATTATAAAGGGCCTGTTCCACCGCTTTTCACAACTTTTTTCACACACTCTCCATACAACATCTGCCAAGTAAAGTTGTGGATAGACTATCTGTAAGCGGTGAAACAGACCCTAAATGTTCCAGATTGCGGTTATTAGGTTCTTTCATCTACTAGTTCAAACACAGCAGTACTTTAAAAATGCTTATACAATTTCATGTTGCTTTGCATTTTTGTGTTTACCAGTGAACAAGGACCCTAAGGTACCATCAGTGATGTTGAAACAGAGCCAGCTTGCGGTTCTAAGTAAAGTGGCCGCATTATGTCAAACCCAGCGGACATATCATGCCTTAGATTGAATTAACTTATACCGACCTAATGACGTAGACCCGTCAACTGGCTCTGTTTCAATTTCCCCCATGGTACATGTTACTCAAAAACTCTTCAACATCGGTAACATGACTACAATCATTAATTTGTAAAGTAGCAAGTTTAAAAGACTTTTACAAACGATATAATCCAACTAAGGTTAATTCTACAAGTTTGAATTCCTTTTTCCAAGACACCACAGACCAAATGAAAAATAAGACAGAGCTTTGAGAAATAAAAGGCCGGAGACGAAGTTTAAAAAAACAGAAATAGGGAGTTTGTTCCCCGCCAAACTCACTTATACGACTTAAGCGCTTTCTCACGTCGGTATTTTGTACGGCTACCCAGTTTTAACTGAGACTTCGTGAGAAAATCCATTACACCGATCACACCTAGTACTCTGCAAAGCTCCGTTCTCTTCATTCGACCTGACGAGAAACATTTTATATAAACTAAACAATGAATATGAACATGAAGATCTCACTTATGATTATTATAATTAATAAATTATTAAGGTACACTATATTACAATTGAAACTACTTATTTCTATACAGTAAAATTAATTCTAGCGATCGACTATCTTAGTATGCGAGACTTTGCGCAAGATTATACTTACGTCTAAAGCTAAATATAATAATACATTATTCATATGAAAACGCAGCCATCTGGTTGAATTCGTCACCCTACTATAGGTCGTAGTAAAAATATATTTATATCTACAAAAACGTAAAGACATAAGTGGAAGACGCCGATAACTAACATTTTACAAGCTTCGATTTTCGAGTAACCTATTTGTTTTTTTCTACAAAATTTTGATAAACCTTGTAACTTATGTGCTTCATTATGTAGCTAGTGGAATCAGCTAGAAATCGTAGCCACATTATTATGACTTGAAATCCTGTCCTTAAAGCGTAAAAGCACAAAACCGGCAGTTTTTAAATGATACTTACCTGCTTCTTCTACCTTTGTCTTCATTAATATTTTAATGATTATGTGTGCATCTATTTCAACTGTCAACATTGTAATTGTATATGAAACTCATGAGCGATCCAGACCAGTTAGACGACCAGCCTCCCTAAAAAGGTCACTTTGCAATATTGCTAACAGCATTCATTTTGTAGTCTTTCTTGTAAATTACTACTAATTTTGCAAACAAGAGTGATTTTACAAGTAACTATTTTATTAAAATAATTCGATTTTTTTAACAAAATATACTAAAACGAATTGTAGAGCAATTCCTTTGCAATATTGCTATAACGACCTTTATAGGTCTCCAGATGGCTGTGGCGTAGATCTCCAAAACCGTACCGGCGATCGACCCGACTTAATGCCTTTACGCCGTTTGTCCACCAATACCGTCAACCGAGAACGAGATTATTTCGGCCCGACAAAATGCAACTTTATGATCTAGGCTATAAGTTTCATTTTCTAGCGACATCGCTCTATCGTCCATGTCGTCGCCGTCATTAAAGGCGTAGAGGAAAATAAAACCTGTAGTCTATGCCATAAAGTTGCATTTTATCCGGCCGAATAAATCTCGTTCCCGGTTGACGGTGTTGGACAAACGGCTTTAGGTATTGTCTTGTCGCTGAAGTTTGGCGGTACGGATCATTAACCCTCTGTCAAATTTCTATACAAACCGCGATTGTCAACAACAAAGTGACAACACGACACTTTGTTTACGATCGCGTTTTGTATGAAAATGACAACCATACCGCCAATCTTGAGCGAATGCAAAATAGCAGTCCGATCTTTGCGGCACTCAAAGCAGTTGCTTCGGTACCCTAAAAAATATACTTAAGTTCACGAAGTAGCATCCAATTTGAATTCGTCATCATGTCATTGGAATAATACCTTAAGTTTAAATTTTTAGATATCAGGCAAATACATACAAATTATCAGCTTTACATTGGAGTATTTTAACTTTGGTTGATTGTGTTAAAATTGGTATTTTGAAACATTAATCTGTTACAAATCACGCTCGTATTGAAAAAGGCAATGGCTATGTAGCCGTAACATGATAGGCCAATGAAAGCACAACTAGCGATTTGGCGGAATCATTATTTAATAGGTTATCAAGTTGTAAATTGAGGACATAAGTGGATAAAGCAGATAAGTAACATTATAAATCTCTCGGATTTTCGCGTTGGACGCTTTTGGACCCGAAATTTTAATTGAAATTAAAATATTGTGGATTTGATGTATAGCTAGACACACTAGCCAGATAATGAAATGGTATAACAGGATTATTCAAAATTTTATGGGAAAGATTAGAATATAATCAAAGGTTGCAAAAACGTTAGTTATCTGCTTCTTCCACTTATGTCTCCAATTCAAAATACGCCAGTATTAATTCTACAAAGACTTTATTATTAACACACGATAAGTGATCGTATAACTTCACTATACTAACAAAACTATAAAAATATTTGTCATAACATTTTAGAAAAATTGTGGTTCAAACTGTTAGACTACTCCATTTTCATAAAAAATTTGACATTTAACGTTTTGTAACATGGTTTAGTCAGTTTTACTCATGGTTTACTCTGGTTTAGACCTTAACATTTTTCACTAGAGATTTCAAACAATAACATTGATTTTTTTTTCGAATCTAACGAAATACTTCTGTTTGTAAGATTAAATAAAGTCTGTTTTTATGAAAATAATACATTCCTTTCTACATAATATAAAATAATATAAACTGACTACTATAAATGCAAATATAAAAAATATCTCGATAAATTTTATAGGAATGTAACTTAAATTCAAATATTTGAAAACTAACAAGATTCTACGTGTCTTAAATTTCGACCAATTTTAACATTTAACATGAAAAAGGTATTTACAAAACAACTAGCTTACTACGTTTTAAATATTTTCAATACCTACATCTAAACAAGTGGTCTCTCATAGAATAGAAAATTCGATAGTTGGAAAATTTATTTGATCCCAAATCGGTTTCTCAAAAATCGTCCCTTAATACGAGCAGATATACAATAATTATTTTGAAAAACGTTAGTTTTAAATAGCTGTATAATATTTTGAGTAGTAATTTCACTTTAACATTATTATGTTTTCAATGGTAATTTTTATTAAGTACGTTACGATTTTATTACGGCATACGATAAGTCGTTGTCGTGTCGCCAAGGTTTGAAAGTCTCTTCGGCGTTGTTCAAGCGATTTTCCACTATATCAAGGTACCGGCCATAATCTCGAACGTCCGAAGCACCGCCAACATCCTTGCGAGCAAACTCGGCGTAGAAAGAATGTTTACCTGAAATCAATAATAATAATAACATTAAAAAACCTGCATAGGTACTATTGGGGAAGTTGGTACAGAGCCAGTTGACGGACCTACGTCATATGATCGGAATATGTGAATTTCCTGAAGTCGTGATCTGGCCGCTGGGTTAGACAGCACGCGACCAACTTAGATTCGCAAACTTGCTAACCATTGAACGTGTTATGTGAAACCCATTATCCAAAAG